>JBBPCY010000035.1:5067248-5088353 GCA_037974405.1 Brachyalestes nurse
CATTTTATAATATATTTATTGTAAGAACAGTAAATAATACCGATTCATGAAGTTTCTCTAAACAGCATTTTACAATAAACCCCCTCTGAATTAATATATTGACATCTTAACAACTATAGCAATTGTTCTTTTTATCATCTACAACAAAATAATAATAATAATAATATAATAATAATAATAATAATAATAATAATAATAATAATAATAATAATAATAATAATAATGAGTGTGTAACAGCATAGGAATTAAATGGAATACAGATAAAATGATAATATAAAGTATAAAGAAATCATTTTTAAACCCCCCCCCTCAATTCAGTTCAAAGACCTTTATTGGCATCACGATGGGGATGTACAGTATTCCTAAAGCATTGATATGAAACAAAAGATTTAACAATAAAATATGGTAAAATATAGTGAATACAGATACAAGTAGTAATATTATTAATACTACTATTACTAACAATAATATTGAAATAAAACATAGCAGAGGACTTTAAGAAAGGTAGGAACTAGAAGTAGGTAGTAAAGTGCCAGTAGTGTCAATAATAAGAATTCTCTCACTCTCTCTCTGTATTTGAATCCAGCACTCTAGTTAGCTACCTACATTTTGCATTCTGGTTGACCCATTTCATCTTGCTCTATGACTGGCTACCTGAATACTGACTAAATTAATCATGCAGTCTGACTGGTTACCAGAATATTGAATGAATCATACAATCTGATTGGCTAACTGAACACAGCACTCTGTTTAAGTTGTTGAATCCTTCAATCTAATTTAGTTCCTTTCAATAGGATAACTAGTAAAGCATTGCACTGAATTAATCATTTAGTGGTTGACTCTGATTGCCTATTGGAATTCTCAAATTCTGAGCTGCAGTAAGCTCGTTTGATCTTTTTGGCTGGTTGAATGCATGATTCTAACATAGCTTTCAAGTGCGAGTGGTAGTTTTCTTTAAAGATTAACTTGAAGAAGATTCTTTATTTATCACATGCATAGTCATACAAGTACAACACACAGTGTAGCAGTGGGCTGCCGCCAATGAGGCGCTTGGGGAGCAGTGTGTGGGGACGGTACCTTGTTCAAGGGTACCTCAGCGGTGACACTAGCCGTTGGGATTTGAACCCCAATCCTCTGATTGCAGGGCCAAGTTGCAATTAATGGGGTTTATGTGGGAAGTAAGCAAAACACTGGAAGATAAAAAAATGACCTGTTGTAGTTTATTTTCTTAAACAAAAAACACAGATAAAATGAGTGTTACTATAACCATTTATTAAACTTGTGTAGTGTTATCTGATTGCTTACAGTCTTTTCATGGCATGATGAAAACAGCACTGCTAAAAACTGCATTGAATTTTTATGAACCTTTGATGTAAATTCCTCATTGGACTTTAAACGGTGTTTATGTAGTGCTTTTAGAAAGCATAGCCTAACCTCCTATTCCAGTTCTCCAAACTCTGCGTCTCTTGTTAAATTCTAATATTTCACTGGGCAGTCGAGTCATATGCTTTGATTTATCTAACCTGCAGTCTCATGACTAGCTGAATTCTGCAGTTTTATTAGCTATAAACTCTCATTGGCTGCTCTGGATGGATTGTCAGACTACTGGGCACACTCTGACATACACACACACACACACACACACACACATTAACAATATACTGTGGCCATCTTATAAGGATCCAGACTATGGGAGCAAGCTAGGCCACCAAGAGGAAACCAATGGGGTAAACTCTTTTAGACAGGGAGGTCCAAGTCCATAACAGTGATTTACAGTCATCCGCTGTAATTATGAAACCACTAACATTTGTTATTTTTTTTCAATAAGCAGCACATCTGATTTAATAAAGTAATGGTTAGCTTTAGGTTTGGAAACTGTCAACACACACATCAAATCGCAATGTTTTATTCGTTTTATTGTTCAGGCACACACACACACACACACACACACACACACACACACATACAGCTGGAAAAATAGACCGTGGGGGTCTGGAACCCCCTAGCTGTAGTGAGGAGGCATCTTGCGTGTTTCCCTCATACGAATCCCGCAGACTTCATCAGTGGACTAATCTGTCATTTTTCTTTCAAGGTTTTGCAAAATTATCTTTCAAATATGGGACATTTCTGTATTTCATGGAACAGTTAGCAACTCTGTTTATGGCAAAGTGACGGAAACAGCGCTAGGTGGATAATTGGAAGGAATTATTTTTAAAATCTAATATAATGCATCCAGTGCCCATGACCCATGCTAGTCCACGGAAGGACTACCAGTAAACCAGCAACAGGGTCATGAACAACCAAGGCACACTAATACACCTTGGGCACAAAGGCTACCTCATCAGGTCCCATTGTACAGAAGAGCCACTGTAGCACAAATTGCTAAAAACATTCATGTGTTCTGACAGAAAGTGTCTGAACACACACCACATCGCAGCTCGTGGGGCTGCATAGCTGCAGACTGGTCAGAATGCCCATGCTGACCCCATCAACTACCAAAAGCTCCTACAAAGAGCATGTGAGCATTGGAACTGGACTCATGTGGGCGGCTGGGTGCATGTGCATTGCTTACCTGGGGAAGAGGGGAAGCTGAGTGATGGCATGCATGTTGATATTACTTAGAGATGTACCACCTACATATTGTTACAGACCAAGTACTCCACTTCATGGCAAGAGTGGCCTCTTTCTGCAGAATACTGCACCTCTGCAAAAAGTATTACGATAGATACAGATGTTTGTCAGTGTTTTTTCTTGTGTATATTATACACAAATCTTTGATCGATGATATCATATAATCCACATGAAACGTCTGGTGCTTGCAGCCCCACATGGCTGATATGGCTCCAGACGTTGGGTATGTTTTTTCATGCACCGCTCAGATTTTGAAATTTGGTATATTTGCCTACGTGGATCTACTAAATCTCAATTTGTTTTGCTCAACAAAATGGACACCAAGAGTCTATATATGCCTGTCGGAACGGACAACCTAAATGAAAATTTGTAGGCTCACTAATGGCGGCATAAACATACTATTTACCCAGTTTCAAACAGATCACCCACAACATGCTTTCCTCTTTTGACATTTTGAAAACTCATTTTGAATTGAAATCCTTAAGTAACATTTAGAAATTCAAATTTCCACTGACAGTAAAATAAATCTGTGGTGGTTATTTTATGCACCGTGATGTTACATGTTTAGGTATAGTTTTAGGAACATGACAGGGTTCAAGGCTAATTTTGACTCCAAATTCTCAAGAACTCAAATCTATCGACCATCTGTGGGATGTGCAGGAAAAAGTAGTCCAATCCAGAACTAAATGCATCTGCTTTGAATGTCTCGGTGCCAGGTACCACAGCTTAGCTTGTGGAGTCTTGTGGAGCCCATATCTCAATGAGTCAGAGCTTGTTTGGCAGCACAAGGTGGATCTATGCACTTTAAGGCATGTGATTTTAATGTTATCGCTGATTGGTGTATATTATGTATACCATCGTATCTTGGTAGTCATTAAAAGTGTATACATGAACACACCACAGCAAACAGTGTGAAATTCTTTCTCTGCGGTTAACCCATTCACCTAATGAAGCAGCAGGCAGCCAGACACAGGGAGCAGTGTGGGGGGACAGTACCTTGATCAAGGGTACCTCAGTGGTGCCACTAGCAGTCCTGGGATTGGGACCCACAACATTCTAATCGCAGGGACAATGCCCTAATCACTAGGCCACCAGCTGCCTAGTGCCATTAGGCTACTGAGGCCATGTCCAGTACACAGGTATTTCTGAAAATGGAGATTTTCTGTTTTCGTTTTTAAAAACCATTGCGTCCACATGAGCACGTTTCAAAAATATCTCCGTCTACACGCAATCACAAAAAGCGCCGTCAAAAGCTGGAAGTCATTACCAGAGACTGTGTTGAGACAGGTGTCTGTGTTGAGTATAATATCATCCAAAGCTCTGCGCATGAGTATAAACATGCCAAAACTTCCAACAAGGTTGAGGGCAGTAGTACTTTGTATATGTCGGGCATTGTAGATGAAAACCTAATATAAACACGGTGCATACTGTGACGTCATACAGTGGCACACGGTATGACGTGGGATGGTCCGTTTTTCAAAATCTTCATTTTTCTTGTCCACACGTAGACACAGAAAGCTTCCAAAAATCACCACTTTGGCCGGAGTTCACAAAAACCCAAAACACTGTTTACGTGTGGACGAAAGGCCAAAACCTCCTTCAGAAATACCCGTGTACGTGTAAGTGTTGCTTATTAGCACCATGGGGAGGAAATTAGTTGAGAGGCATCCAGAACTGTCCTGGCTTCCTAAAGCCCATGGATCTTGGGGTAGGGGTAGGCATGAAGCTATGAAACCACCTGGAACCGGAACCTTTAAACGCCCACCTGCTATGGCTTGGGGATCAGTGAAAAATTTTCACTCCAATTTCTCTAGAAACTTTGTGTACTATACAAGAATTTTCCTATTCTTTTTTTTAGGTCTTGAGTACATTTCTACTGGTATCACTATGGACAGATTTTGCGTTTAGCTAATCCCTATTCATGTCCTAATTCGCGCTTCATATATAAATAATAAGAAAGCTTAGCAGACATTTTAAGGGATCTGTCAGCAACTCCAGCATTTTGGATACTTTTGGGAACATGCTGAGATGTGAACTGTTCAAATCACTCAGAAGTGACTTTAAATTATTCCCCATGGGTCACCATGTTTGGACCTGACCATTTAAACCACCAGATCATTTGAGACTGTTTGTTTACAAACATGAAATCGACTTATCAAAGCAGGCCCTAATGTTAAAAGGCATATATTACATTATCAGAGGGCTATTAGACCTCTATTACATTACACTGTATTTGACAGATACTCTTACCCAGAAATGATGCAGAGGGAGGCTTAATTACCACCAGACTACCACAACGTGTGTATTTGGTGGAAGACAGGGCATCTGAGGACATCATTGGTCCTCCCTACGACACAAGCTGCACGCCGCAGCCTTGTCAGCATTCAGCTTGCAATCTCATCCCATGTCCTCGGATGCCAATTGTGTTGTCAGAAATAGCCTGATAAAAGGGCTAATCTATACTTGGGCTTTCAGGACCCTTGCATTAAATAACCTTGGGCTTTAAAGCATTGTCCTTTACCTGGAGCTTAAACCCGACACATAGATGCCTAAATGGGAGTAGAGAGAGAGAGAAAAAATCAGGAGCCCTATCAATAGACAGAAGCATCAGCTTGTGAGGGCATGTGAGGTGAAATGGTGTCTTAAAATCCCATCTGACATGTAGCGCAGGCTTCACACAGGCAGGGAGCGAAGGGAAGCAGGGATGGAATGTAGGAGCTCATGTGCAGACGAGTGTGAGGGCTTTACACAGTTTTTTCTGAGGGTCGTTATTATTCGAACGGGCGAAGAAAACGAGGTTTGTTTCGAAGGTGAACTTGAATTTGGACCTGAATTTACAGTCTGTGCCTTTAAGCCTTGGAGAGTGAGTGTGAGGGGGAGGGGGCGGGTCAATGAGTTCATTCTCTGCAGCGCCCCCTAGTGCTTTCCAGGGTTGGATGCTCTCTCTCTCTCTCCCTCTTTCTCTCTCCCTCTCTCTCGTGTTTCAGGAGGCTCGCTGGTGCTTCCAGCAGCCCCGGATAAGTGTCAGGTTTGCAGCCAGAAAGAAAGCGAGAGAGGGAGCAAGAGAAGGAACGGAGAGGACAGGAGAGGACCGTGCATCTTCTTATGAGTCCTTACCGCTCGCCTGACCTTTCCTACCGGGAGCGAGCCGATGCATCGGCTTAGCCATTTTCAGGTCAAGCGAGGTTACTCGTCTATCAGCTGCTAAAACAGACCCGAGGAGGAGGAACAAGAGGAGGAGGAAGAGGAGCTCGAGCCGCATGAGGAGAGCGAGGAGCCGGCTCCGCGCGATGTGACTGAGTGAGCGAGCGAGAGAGAGGTGAGGATGATGATGGCTGACGGCAACAGAGGCAGGGGGAGGGTGTCCGAGTGTCCGCGCAGCGCGTTCCCACCGCCGCCTCCTCCTCCGTGCGTGGACGTGCAGGAGCTGGCCTCGAAGCGCGTGGACGTGCAGAAGAAGCGCTTCTACCTGGACGTGAAGCAGAGCGCGAGGGGCCGCTTCTTAAAGATCGCCGAGGTGTGGCTGGGCCGCGGGCGCGGGGGAGGTGGAGGTGGAGGTGGTGGAGGAGGAGGAGGAGGTGGAGGAGGAGGGGGCGGCAGGGGCCGTGGCGACGGCGTGCGTAAGAGCAAGCTGACCCTGTCCATGGCCCTGGCGCCCGAGCTCCGCTGCAGCCTCGGCGGCTTCATTGATTGCTACGCCCGCGCTGGACTTCGCCAGACTCAGCAGAGCAGGCACGAGGACGAGCAGGACGAGGACGAACACGAAAGGGAGAGGGAGAGAGAGCGGGAGAGAGAGAGAGAGAGGGAGGCCGGCTCCGGCTCGCCGACGCCGTCCGAAGAGCACGCGGCGGCGCAGCGCGTGCTGAAGAGCGAGCTGCTCGAGCGCGACAACCGCAAGTACTACCTGGACCTGAAGGAGAACCAACGCGGCCGGTTCCTCCGGATCAGACAGACGGTCAGCAGCGGCGGGGCGAGGATGGCCACCGGGAGCGTGGGGTACTACGGGAGCGGTGCAGGGGGCGCGGCGGCCGAGCAGACGGTGGTCCTGCCCGCGCAAGGTCTCATCGAGTTCCGCGACGCGCTCTCGCAGCTCATCGACGACTTCGGGGACGCGGAGGAGGCCGAGGACACCGAGGAGGCCGGGGAGCGCGCGCGCGCCGCAGACCGGGCCCGCGGAGAGGGGCCGCGCGCTCTCCTGCCCGAGGCCGCTTCTTTCCGCGTGGACAACAAGCGCTTCTACTTCGACGTGGGCGCCAACCGGCGCGGCGTCTTCCTGAAGGTGAGCGAGGTGCGGCAGCCGCACCGCAGCGCCATCACCGTGCCGCTGAAGGCCTGGGCGCGCTTCGGGGAGAGCTTCATGCGCTACGAGGAGGAAATGCGCCGCATCTTGGCGTGCCGCGCGGACAGGAGGACGGAGAGGCGCACGGACGCAGACGAGCACGAGGACTGACGACGGCTAGACCCGGGGTGTGTGTGTGTGTGTGCGCGCTGAGGGGGGAGGGGTGGGTTCAGTGTAATGGTTCACATCATGTCTCCATGGGGTTTGGAGGGGTTGAGGCTGCTCACCATGGTGTGTGTGTGTGTGTGCGTGTGTGTGTGAGTGTGAAGTGCACACCAGAGAGTATGTGAGTGTGTGATGGCGCATGCCGGCTTACCATAGGATGTGTGTATTGGTCTACACCATCACGTTATTCTGTACGTGTGTGTGTGCGCTGAGGGGGGTGGGTTCAGTCTAATGGTTCACATCATGTCTTCATGGGGTTGTAGGGGGGTGATGGTTGGTCAACATGGTGTGTATGTGAGTGTGAGGTGCACACCAGCTTGCCATAGTGTTTGTGTGAGAGCATGTGATTGTGCAGTGATGCACTCCAGCTTACCATAGGGCGTGTGTGTTGGCATACACCATCTTGTTACGGGGTGTGTGTGAGAGAGAGAGAGAGAATGTAAAACTATATTAGTGTGTGTTATGGTGCACATCAGCTTACCAGAAAGTGTGTAATGGTGCACACCATGGCGAGTGTCTGATGCTGCACATCATGTTACCAGGAGTGTGTATGTGTGTGTGTGTGTGTGTGTGTGTAATGGAGCATACCATGGTGAGTGTGTGTGTGTATGTAAGATGCTTCACACCTAGAAGAAGAGAACAGAAGAACACCACAGTGTTATAGTTTCTAAGCCTGTTTTTTTTAACAATGTACCTCTATAGCCTGTTACTGTACTGTACAACTCTGGTGAACCACAATAGCACTTTCACATTTAGCCTAACAACACTGCTAGTTTTTTCTTTTTCAATGTACGGATGATTAGCATCAGCGTGGAAGCAGATTGGTAGAAAACGAAGGAGCTATGTTTAGGTAAAGAGGCTCTGCTTGAGATAAAGTACACTTTAAAGATGTGGAGGAAAACAATTCATTCAGCATTCCTCAATATGTGTGTGTGTGTGTGTGTGTGTGTGTGTGTGTGTGGGGGTACATGCCCAATCGGATGTGCTTGTGTGATGAATTAGACTGAAGTAGCAATTTAAAGGTTTGTTTTACACATAGAGTTAGTGGTACTGTACACATTTCTGTCGACCATTTGCACCCAGGCGGAGTGAGCAGGCCTTGACGGATGAATATAAAAATGCTCCTTCAGTGGTGGAAGGTCAGATCTAATTAGAAGAATTTATAAATGAATTAACTAGGCAAGAGGAATGCATGTCAGAGACATAGTACTCTACACTGAAGCAGATTTTTTACACAAATGGCAATTGTACAAAAATTGCAGCAATATCTAATATAAGTAAATAAGAAAATGTCTCAGCAAAAGAAATAAACGTGGAAGGAAAATCTGGATGTATTTTTCTCCTGTTAGAGGAACCTTCTGCAGAAATAACAAGAGCAAGGGGACATGCGTCAATCAGTAACTCGATCATGTAATATTCCAGCTGATCGGACTGTCCAGTGTTCTCCATACATACAAATCCTGCTCTCTTACTCTTAACAGTAACAGAGTATCACATTCCTTAATGAGCAGAAGTGAGGACGTGCCGAAACCCATGGCCTGTTCTACTCATAAGGGGATTAGTGCAATCATAACACTTTGCACAGTTTTCAATATAAAATGTAATAAGAAAAATAATGAAATTATATATAAATAGTGAAACGTCTTTTGAATTATATACACAGGTAATCTATGGAGCTATATGAGTTTGAACAATGAGAATAGGTCTTTGTTAAAGACTATGGTGAACTTGCACTGTTTACGAATAAACAAGCCCCTTCTCTTTACCAGTAGAGTGGAACAGAAATAAGAGTATCGAGCTAAAATGAAGAACGGCAAGTTAAAAGAATAGTTGGGTAAAACACAGTTTTCCACTCATTCCACATGTAGTCAATCAGACGAGACATGTTTGGTGTCCAAATGTAGCTTCTTTAGTTTAGAACTGGAGCTGTGCTAACAAACACGAGAAGTCAATAGTCACCCAAATCATTTCCATAAAATTGCCCCAGACACTTCTCTCAGTCTGCCCAAACCATGTCCAGGTCTTTATTAAGGTGGAGCAGACATTGGGATGCATATTCGGGCACACTGTGACTTATAAATAAACAAAATGTTAATCCATAGTCGAATGCTGCAGGCAGCTGTTTTAGACAACAGGGTCTGTTTTCACAAACAGCGTGAGGCGTAGGGATGCCATTCAGATTGGCTGTCATGAATTTGGGGAATCTGATCCAAGATCAGTCCTCTCAAGTCTCAATGTTGTCTAAACTATCTCCCTGTAGTGGCAAAGCTTTTGGTTTTTCTCTGCTGCATGGTACCAGTTCAACTCTCCTCACCTTACTAACTGCAACTGACTTACTACTGCAGTAAAAACGAGGTACCATGTACCAAATAGTGAGCAGAGTCAAACTGGGCCAAGCCAGAAATGCAACTTTAGTATTTTAATAGTCACATTTACCTTGTTGGAGTGTAAAACTAAAAACGACAAACTGCAAACATGTCTTGGCTGATGGATTACTTCTGAGGAAGATAAAGAGTGTAAATTATATTCCATTCTTACATTTATATGGCTCTTGGTAAAGGAAAAGCATCGCTGCGTTTAAATATTAGGCCAAGAATGGGTTCAGATTAGATGCCTGTCATCATCACTAGCGCTGGTTTAGCACGCTAGGACCTGCTTCACAGGAAGTATGCCTCATCCCGAGATTGCTTTTACCTTAATTGCTTGAGAGCATTTGAGCGGACTAGAGTTCGGATCACAGACCTCCCTTTTTTTCCATAAATGATTGCAAAGCTAACGACACGCTTGCGATGGCTTAGCTCAGTTAAAAACAAAAAGTCCCACATCCCTGCATAGAGTCTAATTGAATTGACCCAGTATTTAAAGTCCTGTAGGCCTAAAATGGAAACCATTTTTAAACCCTCAGATATGTTTTGCTTATTGAGAAGTTAAAGGCGAAAGCGTTGTGAAAGTGTATAGACAAGGAAAAAATAGCGCCGTGTTAATTTGTCGGAAGATCTGGTTATCTGTTTACCTGTTTGTCATGGCCATGCCATTCTTAATGGAGTCATTATCTATAGCCGGTGACCAATGAATAGTCACATTGTATTTTAACAAGCTATATTCTATTGAAAACATACCAGAATGGTGTGTTAAGGGCTTTACTGCTTTCATACTTAAAACAGGGCTTCATTTCATACCTGATCACACAGTTGAACTGAGGTCTTTTCAAAGGCTGTAACCAATGGAAGCTGTTTTTTTTTTCGTGGCGCTATCTTGGCATTGCCATTCACCCAAGACAGGCAGCACAAAATGCTTATAGTACTCTTATGTGATGCCCATAATGCTAAGTCTGCATTTTGTTTGTTGCTTTTTTTCCGAGTCGTTGGAGACGTTGTGCAATCGCTATGTGAGCGTAGAGGGAGCTAAAGTAAAGCCTAGAAAAAGGTCTTGGTGGAAACCTCAAAGTCATCATAGGAAAGACACTTGACATTTGACATTCACAACCATTCGCGTTCAGAAAACAGCGTCTCAAAGTCATACGCTGGCCTCAAAACTGACTGGCAGTGGCCCTTCAAATGCCTTCTCTATAAGGACAAATTTGTGCTACAAGACATTCGTTTACACCTCATAGCACAATTAAACACTATCTTGATTTTATTCTTAAGATTACTTCCCCTCTATTTCTTATATCTGAGTGTGTGTATGAACTGAGAGATGTTCACGTATGCAAATAATGTCCAGCTGACAAAAAAGCAATTCTTTCGCCCATTCCTATTGGTTATTAGCGCTTTAAAGGACTTTGATATAAAGTTAGAGTTATTAACTAGCTATTTGATGCATTAGCAATTTTTAGAGCGATCAGTTTTAGAGTTATATCTATTTCTCCTTTATGTGATAAGGAAAGGTTCGCGTGGGTTTAGCTCACGTGGTCGACCCATAAACATGTCCTAAGACTTAAGACACAAGCAGCACTTCCCACAAGCACTTTATTAAACAGCACTTTCAGCTGCTGCTGCTGCTTCTACTATCTGAATGGTTTGAAGGGACTATTTCTCACCCAGTGTACTACAAGGAGGACTCTACTTCTCACTCGTGTGATAATTAATGACAATCACGCACATAAAGACGGTCTCAGAAGAATGCATTTTATAAGGAAAATACAGCACATTCTTAGTATCTGCAGACTGCTTGCTATTAAAAGGAGTATCAGACCAGTTTGGGCCGTAATTATGTGACCGTTTAGGGTTTGGGGTCTGATTCGTAACAACGACAGTCTCGTAAAGCAGGAGAGCAGCAAAATGCTTGGTAGACATGACCAAGAAATATTGTGTGATTGGCAGTAGCTTTCATTGTATTTGCATTGAGGTTCCTCATTTCAGAACGACTGACTCTACACTTAACACACGGTGAAAGCTGCCTCAAAAAAAGTCAGCGCTTGTTGAACATTTCGAAACTTTTTGGGTTTCTTTTCTGGACTTGGATTACCCCTAGTCTCTGACTACATTACACTGACAGTGGGAATTCTCCTTTAGGAGTAATCCAGAAAATCATCATCCCAGGAAACTTGCCCATAGAAGGACTTGATATTTTAGCTTATTATTTTTTTTTTTCCCACTCACCTTTTCAAGAACTGTGGTTTATTACCTCTCACGAATGCTCTTTTCTCCTATTCATTGATTATATTTCAGGGCTATTGCATACTGGGCATTGACAGAACTTAAATTCTATTGTTGAAGCTAGTTACTAGATAATATTAGAATATGAAATATGTTTCTATGGTAAAAGGTTGTACCCTTGAAAATTGAAACGGAGTGGAGTGAAGGCCATAAAGGATGTTACCTCTGAACTACTCCCTAGTTCCTCAGGCTCCTTTGTGACAGTGCAGATGAAACATAACGTAGATTGAAAAAAGAGAAGCACTTTAAAATGTATTCCTTTTGACCTCACAGAAACATATTAAGTATGTTGTGTATAGAGGATAAAAATACAATCACAAAAATGTGTTTTTGGTACCTTTTTATTCAAAGTGCTATGCATTTGTTTTATTTTTTGCATCATTGATTCCAGTCATTCTTGGTAGTCCAGGGAGATGTTGCTAGATGGGGCAAAAACTATGAGCGGCCCTTAGTAGGGTTGGATGGTATAACAGTAATAAGGGATACTAAAGTATTCAAAAATAACTGTTGCTATTATTCATCATCTACAGAGAAAACGACCAAAAAACACATTCAGAATCAGAATCAGAAAACTTTATTGATCCCGGAGGAAACTGCTTATGTGATGACTGCCGCAACACACAGGCACAGAGACACAAGAACAATATAAAATAAAATAAGTCTAAATAAAATCTAAATAAAAATCTGTAAAAAAGAAAACAACCAGAATATGAATAGACTATGCTACACATTGGTGGTGTCGCTAATAGAATTTGGGGGTTGACAGCTACACGCACCATTGGACAAATTTCATTTTGGATTTCTGTCAATCCAAATCTCTCTTAGACACGTGTCAGCAGATCACCAGCTAGACAGAATCAAGCCTGTGTGATGCTGTGTGGCCTGTTTGAACTGCTAACTAAACTACTGTTAGCATAGCCGACACACTACAGCTCCAAACGCCTAAAAACCTGAAAGCTATCAAACTTTCAAAATTTGAAGCATTTGTTCAAACAGCAGAGTTCTTCGGGCCGTTCATCACGACAAGAGTGGCTACTCTTTTCTACTAGTGGCTTTACCAGCATTTAGGTCTTTTAATTCAAGGATGGGCCTTTCCCTATAAACAAGCACCATGTTGAGTGTTAAAAACGTTCTTATTCAGTCTTTAACCAGGGTGAACAATTTCTGGTCATTGTCATTCAACTTTTGTCAGCTAGAATTGAACATGTGAGCAGGCCTCACTGCTAAACAGTTAGCAGTTGCTAGATGGACATAAATGCCTTTACATCATGCTTTTAGTTCACACTATATGCTGCTGTGAAAAAGGTGTAATAAATGGATACCAGCCAGCCCTACTATTAGATGCATACTTCACTTAGTAACCTTTGAGGCAATTTATAAAAAGTGATTATATTGCAGCTATCTTAGTTCATCGCAAAACTTGAATTCATAGAACTGGACTGTTATGATGCATAGCCAACTTGTATTCAAGTAACACCTTTTGAACCCATGAGCCTTAAAATCATTGCAGTGGAACTGTAATGATTTAGTTTAGGTTTATGATTTGTTGTAACAAATTAATTTGCCTTTATCACCAAAATGTAATGTCGCTTTTCTTATTAGTTCTTTTGAGGCCCAAGATGAATGGAAGAATCTCTTTGCCTAAAAAGCAAAAGTCCAAAATTTTGAATGGGGTAACTGAGCATTCCTAATAGTAGGACTTCACGAAGGATGAGTAACTACTCAAGAAAACATTCATGGCAGTTCGAATATACCGGTCCGGCCGAAGTGCATAGGCCTCTTTATGTGTTGATAACTGATAGTTGTGTAGGTAACGTGGTGTAAAGGTGTGGATATCGAAGCTTTGTTGGTTTGTTTCCTTTTCCTTTGTGTTGATCATAGCATCTCTGCTGCAGTTGGAAAAATTTAGAATTATAAGTGTTTGATAAAGACTTCAAAAGAAATGGTGAAATTAAAAAAAAAAATGTTTTGGTGTATCTTTTGATAATGTAACGTACATCATTAGTGTGTCCTCCTATAGTCCTATAGAGTATTATACGACTCAAAACAAGAAAGCAATTGTTCTGTATTGTAGCACTTTTCATTAACGTGTGTACTGTATTAGTTCACGTTCAACATGTATGGTACTGTATGAATATTCATAATTGCCTTGTAATGTTTGTTAAAGGTTGCAACATGTAGGAATACGTACTTGAAGGATACATAAAGTTTTTAAAGATCATGCATGCTGACAGCTGGGTCCTGAATGACTTTCTAAAAAAATGGTGCTATCTTATGATTTTAAAGGTGCTCATACGGACCCCAGGTGCATGCATGTCGAGTGACAAATTGAAGTAGAGCAAACTTGAAGCTAGTTATTGGTCAATCGTCAACCGAATGACAAGATATCCTCCCTCAAACACAGGCGGTTTTGTGTAACTGTAAATTGCAAACGCAGTCAGCAGAAACCTCAACATCTAGCTGACCAAGATCAGGGCGTAGCAAGCGTAGGTTTGCACCAGCAGAAGACTGCAGTGACAGTCACATGACTTAGAAAATATCAGAGAGAACACAGCTGTAGCTTATCCAGGAGACTCCTCACCTTTGTAAGCTGTTTGAGGACACCTGCACCAAAGTAAAAGATGAGACTGAGATGCCTATTTACAGTTACCCAACCTCTGTGTGGATTAACTCCAAAAGATCCATAGACAATCTAACTGAAATAAAACTTTTTTTTTAAGCTTATGTTTAAAATGTGTCTTTTTTTATCAACTTGTATTGTGTCACAAAGTAGAAGAAAAGAGATATATATATTGCAGATTGTCACGTGGGAAGATGTGTTAAGCCTATGCTTTTAAAAACAAAGGAGAATGTGGATATTTTGGTTGTATCTTTGCTTCTTTTATTTTATTGTTAAATAAAAACGAACAAACAGAAATCGGACGTTATAGTTTGTGGTACATTGTGTCTTCATCTACACCAGAGGACCCCAACCCTGC
Organism: Brachyalestes nurse; assembly: GCA_037974405.1. Lineage (NCBI taxonomy): Eukaryota > Metazoa > Chordata > Actinopteri > Characiformes > Alestidae > Brachyalestes > Brachyalestes nurse. Next base: position 5,082,020 of record JBBPCY010000035.1, read on the forward strand.
TCCTGCAGATCTACTTTCCTGCCATGTTCAGCTCCAACCCACATGTATGCATTTAGCTGCATCTATCTAACATTCCAGCCAGTCAGTTCATTAGCTAGGGCAGGTGGTGCAGGCTGTGATAGGAACTGGACTTCTCAGGAAAGTAGATTTTTAGGACCATAGTTGTTGACCACTGATCTACACCATATATTTATGACAGAAATTGTGATAATAAAAGATTATTCTACTTAAAAGTAGATGGTAGTTCATTTTGTCTTCAGCAGTATTTATTTATAGTAAATTATAGTAAAATGGTGATGGATTTGTATTTTCCTGACTATCTTCAAATGATAATACTTTAACTTCAAGTTTATTTGTTACTGTCTACTTTTATTACTGTTATTAATGTGTCTTTATGTTCGGTTGGTGAGAGAATCTTCTCTATCTTTGAGGTTTATTGTTTATTTTAGACCAGTGGTAATTCAAAAAGAGAAGAATAAAGCCTGACATATTTCAGTTCCTGTGCTGAAAGATACTGAAGGTGCTAAGAAGCTCCACTGCTGTTTTATAAGTTACTTAGTACTTATGTTTTTGACGTGCTACTTGTATGCTTCCGATTAAGTCTTTTTGTGCTTGAAAATGTGCAAAACCCTTTCCAATATATCTGCAAGATAAGTGACCTAAAAGTCCTAGAAGTAGATGAAGAGAACCCAGTTAAGGAAAGTGGCCCTTGTAGTCACACAACACAGTGCAGCACACAGTGTGAAATTCTTTCTCTGTATTTAACCCGTTCACCAAGTGAAGCAGCGGGCAGCCAGCAACACAGCGCCCGGAGAGCAGAGCGTGGGGAAGGTACCTTACTCAAGGGTACATCAGTGGTGCCACTGGCAGTCATGGGTTTCGAACCCACAACCTTCCGATCACAGGGCCAACTCCTTAACCACCAGCCCAATGAATGAGAAAAAATGATATACATTTATCCAAATCACCAAATATCCAACATTACCTAACATTACCTGTGCTTCCAGCGTCTGGTGAGACCCTCAAAAGCAGCAATAACTGCAGTAATCCTCACAGAACAGCTCCAACTCTTGGATGTTGGAGGGAGAATTGCTTGCTTCAGGTTTATCCACAGCATTTCTAATGGATTAAGGTCAGGACTTTGGCTGGGCCATTTCAAAGCATTAGCTTTAGTTGCTTAGAAGTTACCTCGGACTCCTTTGTGACCTCGCAGACTATGACCTGCCAGGCTCTTGGAGTGATCTTTGTTGGTCGACCACTCCTGGGGAGGTTAACAGTGGACTTACATTTCCCTGCTTTTCTACATAATCTGTCTGACTGGTGGAGTTCAAATTCTTTAGAAATGATTGTATAACCTTTTCCAGCTAAATGAGCAATAACTCTTTTTTTTTTCCTGAGAAATCTTTGTTCATTATACTTTTAACATGTGTTGTGAAGATTAGACTTTGAGAAATCTCTTTTCATGAAATACAACAGGGTGATTGAGTGATTTTTCTCTTTTAAATTAACTGCTAATCTTAGAGGTTAAAATCCTTTTGTCAGTCACAGTAATATTGGATTATTTTACTCCAGAAATGAATTACAGTGTTTAATATTCTCATCTCTTTCTCTTTTAGGACTTGTTTGACAATCTGATTGTTTTAATTCTAAACGATTCACAAACTAACTGCGCAAACTAACATTCACTTTCCAGTCCATACAGCTCATATGTATATGGTTTCTGCGATGTTAAAAAAAACGTACACATTTATTTATAGCTGCCTTTTCAGCCTAAAGCAGTTTAGCTTCGCCCATCCATTTTGAAACTACAAGGAGTGTTTCAGCCCAGACTGCTTTCTGAACAAGGAAAATTTTAAGGCTGCCAATCAGAACAGCGGTCATTTGCCTGTATCAGTCCTAAAGGCATTGTATCAGAAAAAACCTGTTAATTCTACAGGATAATGAGAGTCTGGAAAGACTTGTAAAAATTAACTATGGCTTTTTGATACCTAAACCCACACAGAAGTTGGACATTAGAGGAAAAAAAAAAACAAAAAGATAGAATAAGGGCTCTTAAGGGTTCCTTCACACATGACTCATTTACAAAACTGGTTGAGTAAAAGGTTCTTCTATGCCATTGCTCAGAGAACCCATGGGGAAACTTTCTGAGTAAAAGTAGATAGTAAAGGCATGAATTAAATTCTTATGTCTTATCTATTAGTTGCCTCAGTCTTCTGTCTACTTCAGTTAGTTTAGCAAGAACTGCTTAGGCAAGACATTTTGACTGGGTATGAGCTTCAAGCAGAGAATGGGAAGCTTTAGTATGTCATTATTACATTTTGGATATAATTAACAGTGTGAGGTGGTTCCATGCCCTATGCTGGCTATTTTCATGCATTTATTTCATAGCATGACACTCAAAAGGCAGGTAAACATTATTTCCAGCTTCTTTTTCATGTGAACCTCTAATTAGATTTAAGAAGAAAAAGGAAGTGGTTAGGAGAGAACTGCAGCGTTAGATTGTGTAAAGATAAAAAAGCCCCTGCTATTAGCCTCTCCTCTACCAGTGGTCAGCTGATGCAACCGCCTCACCATTTCCTGTTAAACTGCTGCTGTTCTCAAGAGAAACACAGATATTAGAGACTCTTGAAATATGTGTTTGGCTGTAAAAACACTGTTGCATTACAATAAATATATAATAATATTTATTGCATATTTAAATAAATGCATAATATCAAACTATCCCAATAAAATGGGAAAATATATTGTGTTTTTTAAAAAGTTATTAATATTCCAGTTAGAAGGAGAGGTTTGGTTTCTTACTTTTTGGTGCAGACGTTTTATATAAACGTACACACACACACTCACACATATAAAATGAAGACACACACAACATCCAAGTGAAAGATATGATAGAAACAGTTTAGGGAATAAAGCAGAATCACTTAGATAGATAAAGGATCACCCTTCCACTTTTTAGCACCACCTTTGTCTTTAATTACTGCCTTGAGTCTCTGGGAATACATCATTATCAGATTTGCTCATGCAGACTGTACGATATTTGCCCACTTTTCTTTGGAGAACTGTTCAAGCTCAGTCAGATTGGATGGTGACCATTGGTGGACTGCAATCATCAAGTCATTCCACAGATTTCTGAGGAAGGTTTAAGTCTGGGCTCTGACTGGGCCATGCAAGGACATGTACCTTTTCTCTTTCAGCCACTGTGTGATCAGTTTTGCTGTGTGCTTTGGGTCACTGTCGAAAGGTGAACCTGTTTTCCCACTGACAGCTTTCTGATAGAGAGCAGCAGATTTTGTCCATTTCTCCTTCCATCACGATAAGTGCCCTAGTCCCTGCTGCAAAGAAACACCCACAAATCAGGATGATGCCACCTCCATGCTTTACTGCAGGTTTTGAGTTCTTGGGACAGTGAGCTGTACTGGCTTTCCACCTGTACCATTTGGTGTTAAGGAAAATATTGGTTCGATATTGGTCTCACCTTTTGGCAAAGCTCAGTCGAGACTTAATGTGGCCTTTCTTGATGAGTGGCTTTTTTCTTCCAGTTCACCCATAAAAGCCACATTTGTGGAGCACTTGGGATATTGTTGTCACATGAACACAATGACCACCACCCTTTGCCATAAATTCCTGTAACTGCTTCAAAGTTGCCATAGATCTCTGACCTGTTTCCTTCTCGCTCTTCCGTCCAATTTGTTGTGACTGGGTTATGTCCTAATAGTACATTCCATTTTCACATTCCATTTCTTAATTATAGACTTTACTGCACTCTTAGGGATTGACAGAGCCTTTGACATTTTTTGTATCTATCTCCTGACTTGTGCCTGTCCACACCTTTATCCCTGAGAGGTTTTGACAGTGCCTTGCCACCCATAGTTGTTTTTTGTTGTATTACCAACAGTGTTGGGAGTAATGCGTTACAAAAGTAACTAATTACTGTAATGCATTGCTTTTTGCTGTAACATGGTAATTTAAGGCATTACAGAAAGAAAAATAATATTTTACTCGGTACAAATGTCAGTAACGCACGTTACAATGCATTTTTAACCCGGAATGAAGTGATGTTTTTTTTTCTTGCGCATGTCCTACACCCGTTTCTGGTGGACTGTGGCTGCACCCTGGCGCTCTCTCCCCTCAAATGGTTTTACAGTCTACGCATGTAGTCCGGCCCTGTTGGCTAGGTGTACCCCGCCTTCGCATAGTGCAGCTGGGATAGGCTCCAGCCACAAACCCCCCACCCCCCGACCCCAAGTGCGGGACAAAGATGCAGAAGATGGATGGATGGATTTATGTATTATTTCCAGTTTGGAGCGAATGTGTTCACACTGAGCTGTTTGAGTAAATGTCATAATACTGGTTACAGGATAACAAGAAACATGTATTTGTAGCACAGGAAAAATCCTCCCTCTCCTCTTTCACCACTCCCTCTCTGTTGCTCTTTAACCAACAGAAAACGAGGAAGTCCCTCCTGCTCAGTTCAGAGTAAACGAAACTGATCTCTCTCAGTCTGGAAGTGCAGGAAAATGGCAGAGGCCAGTATTTCAGAAGATCACGACCAGTTCAGCTGTCCAGTCTGTCTGGATCTGCTGAGGGATCCAGTGACCATTCCCTGTGGACACAGTTTCTGTATGGAGTGTATTAACGGCTGCTGGGATCAGGAGGATCAGAAGGGGGTCTACAGCTGCCCCCAGTGCAGAGAGACCTTCACTCCAAGGCCTGTTCTTCGCAGAAACCACATGCTGGCTGCAGTGGTGGAGAAACTGAAGAAGACAGAACTCCAAGCTGCTTCTCCTGCTCCTGGTTACTCTGAACCTGGAGATGTGGAGTGTGATTTCTGCTCTGGGAGGAAAAACAAAGCCATCAAGTCCTGTCTGACATGTCTGGTCTCCTTTTGTGAAGCTCATCTTAAACCTCACTTTGAAGTTCCTGGTTTGAAAAAGCACACATTGGTCAAAGCCTCCACAAAACTAGAGGAGAAGATCTGCTCTCAGCACGACAAACTGATGGAGATCTACTGTCGTACCGACCAGAGCTGCATCTGCTATTTGTGTATGGTGGATCAACACAAAGGCCACAATACTGTTTCAGCTGCAGCAGAAAAAAACAAGAAGCAGGTGAGTTTCACATGACGTTGTGTAGAATAAGACTGAATTGGATGGTTTACTGTAGATACAATCATTTGACTAATATCTACTAAACGTAACTAAACTAAACTAAGTTTAACATAAAAAATATAGTTAAGTCCTAACATTATTTCTGAGTTTTGGGACCAATGTCAGAAAGATGAAAGAAAGATTTGTCTGATAGAATCAGCTGAAGGAGCTGCAGAGAAAAGTCCAGCAGAGGATCCAGGAGAAACAGAAGAAGCTGCAGGATCTGGAACAGACTGTGGACACTCTTAAGGTGAGAACTAATATTTCAGAACTCAGTCAGACTCTCTTCCAGTCAGACAGCGAGAAGTTCAGGGCTGGGACACTTTAAGATCAAATACATCCATGTGGACAGTAAGTAAACTACCACCAGAGTGTCAAAGTAGATACAAGCACCTTTCTAATCACCCATTTAAAATGCTCAGTAAAACCATTTGTGCTCAGCCGTTTCTTTTATTTTTAATTCTCTCCAAACATATGTACCTTTTATCCAGTTATATAGACAACATGCGAACTTCAAACACCATTTGTGACTTGAATGACTGAGTAAATCTGATTTATTACCAATTCTTTTAACCACAAAGCTGTATTTGAGTAAATAATTGTACTTTGCTCTGCCAGAGAACAGAGAAGTGCTCCAAAGTGGTCGGAGCAGCACCAACGTGTGTGTGTGTGTGTGTGTGTGAGAGAGACACACATTCACACACACCTTAACAGAAATACACACATTCAGTATGCCATTGCCACGGTTATGTTTAATATTTTGTTACCCCCAGATTTTGTAAGGTGTATAATATATAAATGCTGAGCTATTCAGCATTTTGTATTTATTCTCACCTGTGCAATTTGTATAGAATTAATTTACTACTATTACTATATTTTTTACTATTATTTGTTTATTTACTGTCTTATTTTATTCCTGTCTTTAACTGTATGCCTCACACTGAGTCGAATACACCTTACATTTCGTTGCCCTTGAAAAAGTGACCAACAATAAAGAATTATCTTTATCTTTATCTCTATTTTTATTCCTTTAAAAATGTTTCCATATTGTGTGTGTGTGTGTGTGTGTGTGTGTGTGTGTGTGTGTGTGTTGTAACAGTGTTCTGCACAGGCAGCAGTGGAGGACAGTGAGAGGATGTTCTCTGAGATGATCTGCTCCATTGAGAAAAAGCGCTCTGAGGTAA
>JBBPCY010000035.1:5088453-5104033 GCA_037974405.1 Brachyalestes nurse
CCACATCACCTTCCACTGGCTGTGTAATGAGCTAATTGAGCGTCATGAGCTACATTTAGATTGCCAAATCCATATTTTCAGTTATTTTGGTGAGAGTAACTTAAAAGTAATGCAATAGTAGTGTAATGCAGTGTAACACTGATTACTAAGCACTGGAATGCTCCAGGAATAGTTTTTTTTATGCTGAACACAATTACAGTTCATCACAGGTGGAAGGCAGTTAGCTTGGTGTTCAATGTAGGTGCACACCAAGGTGATTAGTTTTTTCAAGTATTCTTTTAGGAAGGTAGTTTTTTTTCACTAAACTGTTGGTATCATATCTTTCACAAGGATGTAATAAGTTGCATTAAGTAAATGCAACCTGAAAATGTTTTTTTTTGTGAATCTTCATTTTAGACAGCAAAGCAACAAAAAGAGAATATTTTGAAGGGACTGATTCTTATCCATAACCACTGTAGCTGTTTCCAACATATCAACTTAAAGAATAAAGAACTGTTTACTTCCTGCCTAATATATCACACCCCTCACCATGTGCCATTGTAACAAAGTGATCAATATTTATTTTACCTGTTTTTATATTGGTTTATTTATATATATATATATTTTTTTTTTTTTTTTTTTTTCTTAAGAGTGTTCTTTATTGGATAGCATATCAATACTAAATAATGATCACAATAATAATGATTTAATAATATGAATAATGTTTTGGCTTTATATATCTGTTGTTATTCACAAACCTCTTCTTTACATTTGTTACAAATGTATGTATGGCCATACGCCACGTTAGAACGCAGTATCTGGAACTTATATGTTTATAATCTGTAATATATAAGTTAACTTAGAGTAAAATGTGTTCTATAACTCAGATTAAATGATAGGTTTTTCATTTTCCAATGTCCCTGGGGGCTGTGCTGATTCTGTTAAAGTTCATGTTGTGGTCGGGGCTAAAGAAGCACAACCTATGGTTTTACCGCTAGCAGAGCTGGGTAATTTCCTGTGCTTTTGCAGTTCGAGTTTGAGGTCAAGTGATTTCCTTTTTGGTATGTCTCACTTGATGTTCCTCAAACTGAAGTGACAAACTGCACAGTTCCCTACAAACGCATGTCACACGCACTCCTTACTTACAAAAGCTCACAGCAGCCTTTGTCGTAATGGTAAGTACATAAAACATTTATTGTAATGAATGAATTGCTTTTGATTATTGAATTGTCTTTATATTGATAACACAGCAGTGTTTCGGTGCGCAGACGTTATGCATCTGCTTTCTCTGCTTTATCTAACAGCACTATACAACTAACATGAATCACTTTAATGTGTTGCATGTAAGTCTAAAAAGGACTTTAATAAACTGAAAAAGATGTCTCGCTAACATCATGGGTAGATAAATGAGAAGTTTCTGCTACCTGTCATGTGCTCAGCAGCCAGAGCTTTTGCAGCCGTCACTTTATATTGTCAGTTTCCACAGGATATCTCACACAGAGATCCATATCTTTACTTCCATGTTTATCTACCGCATTGCAGAGAGCAGCAGAAACATACAGTTCTGTGAACCCGCTTCTCCTTCCGACATCTTTCTCTCCTCATATAGCTTTTTTTGCCTGGTTTCGCTCTTATCCGCTATGTATACAGGTGAACATTTGCTCCACACAATTGGTGTATGCCTGCTGAGGATAGTGGTGGTAAAAAGCTTCTGTTTTCATGGCCAAACAGTCACATGGTTGCAACAGAACAAATGGAGGATCAAATGCTTATCTACAGAGAGTAGGCAAAGGTCAATTTAAAGAGTACTGAAACATTAGAAACATGTCTTAACCAGGACCAGTCGCCAGCAAGGCCCTCCTCTAAAATGAAACTGGGTGAGATTTCTTTTTGAGCACATTACCATGTCTTAAAGGTTATTCCTGCTAGGGCAAAGGTCTACACGGGCTTTGAGAAGAAAAGACGACTCGGAACTGTTTGAGCTGGAAACAGATAATGGTCAAATAAAGTTATAGTCAGCAATGTTAGCAGTCATTTCTATTATGTATCTGTGTATCTGTTCCTAACTGTGCTGTGAAGGAAGCTGTAAAGGATATGAGCAACGTTTGTGACTATAAATAATCTAACTGGTCATTTCGGATGGCTGCTGCCGTGACAAAGCCTATAAGTAACACCTTTTTAACTGAAATGGGAGGGACATATTGCCAAGTGGTGTACAGAAATACACATGCATGCTGAAAAAAGGGAACAGATCTACAGTATTCAATGAACTCAAAAGAGGTATTTTAATATTTGCAGGGTGATATTCTGTAGTGAAGAGACATGGAAGGACGAGGGAGGGAAGGAGTCCAGCTCTCCTCAACAAACCCCACTAAGCCTGCCGGCACCCTGGCACTGAGGAACTTCACCATACCCAGAAAGAAGCGGGTGTCTGGACAAGGTTTTCCCGATTAACCCACTAACCCAAAATTGAAGCTATTTTAAGTATTCTTACTTAGACTTAAGGAAAGATAGTCAGTTTTTTTTCAGTCAGAAAAGAAATCATCATGGGAACTGTTTTTGTTGAAGAGTTGCAAATTTTATCCAATGCTCTGAATTTTCTTTTCTTGCTCTGCCCTGTGGGTTTTAAACACGGTGTCTGACTTGTACATTTGCTTAACAGTCCTCCTGGAGCCGTGCCCTGAGGAAAGCCGGGATTACAGTCTTATTCAGTCCAAATTGAGAGAGGTCAGATTAGACATGAGGAAAGAGCATGCTAATGACTGGCTGTGGAATGATGTGAAGTTAGTGCATAATGAAGAATTGCTCAAGGAATTCTCTGAAAAAAGGTAAGTTAAGTTAGTTCATAAAGCACCAATAGGTAATATCTTTTTGCAGGCTTCCTATTGGCCATTCATTAATTGGAACTGAAATCCACTAAGATGCTTTTAACTAATTTCATCAAATGTAAGAGTTTCCCTAGTAACGTTAACGTATGTTAACAGATAAACTAGGACCTGCTCTGTGTGTGAAATGTTGTGACTCTGCGTTGAACTGCTAGTGAGCAATGGGGGTGAAATGGGAGGGGGGGGAAACCCCTTGCAAAGAAAACAATTCATGTCTCTCCACAAGAAAGGCTGTACCAGAATATAACACAGTACAGCGGCAGCTTCTTCATATAAATAAGTGGGTGCACCAGCAGCAATGGAAAAAAGACATTTAAACACAATAAAAATGATTTTATGAATGTTGATTTGTTTGCTTTCCTACAAATGCATACATCCAGTTCACTTTTCAAATAGAGTTACTGAAGAAAAGGCATAGATCAACCTCCAAAACTATTCATAACAAACTGTTTACATCATTTCTTTTATTTAATGTTTCAGGTCAGAGATGCGTTCAAGAGGTAGACATGGGAGAGAAATGGAAGAAAGATTTTACTTCTTGGTTGCATCTCATGAAACAACAACTCAAATTTATCAGCATGGATTAAGGACTGAGACTCAGGAACATTATTCTTTGGGAAAGCCATCACATGGGGTTTATTTATTCAAGCATGTTGATGTGGCCCTGAAGCATGCAGCCACCAGCACATTAAATGGGAAAAACCTGATCATTTTCAAGGTTAGTTGATCTCTCCACACTTATAACAACACTTGTATCTTTTACACACATTCTTTCTTTGAACAGTTAAAACATTTAACAGCTTGACTGGTATGGTGCTTTAATTTAATTCCATTATTTTGTTTTAAAGGTCCTCATTGGAAAGGTGAAAAAAGTAACACCATGTTCAGAATGGAACAGAACACCAGACCCTATGGTTGCCTTTGACTGTCACATGTCTAGGGATGCAGTATCACATCGAGAAAGCCTTTCTCAGCAGGTTTTGGGATCATTTGTAAGTCAGAATAATGTATAATAATGATACAATGTATGCATCGAATGTAATAATATATAATAATGTAAAAGAAATTTAAAGAATTGATTTTATGCCTCCAGGTGTTTCTGTTTGACTATAATGAACACCAAGAGCTCAGTAAAAGGCCAAGGCAGTGTTTGCCCTATGCTGTGGTTTCATTTGTTCCAGCCATTAATGCCACACCACCCACATCTATAAGCCCACCGGTTTCACCTGTTAAGCATCCTAATAGTCTCCCACCCGGTATGGTAAAATGTTCCTCTACAGGCTTAATAAACTAGTCCATGCAAATTCATCAACAATTATTGTCTTTATTCATAATGATCTATGATGGCTTACATATTATTAAACAACGATTTTCAATCTATCCTGGCAGGCCCATTGGAACACCTGAGAGGATGCACGGTAGCTAAGAGAAGAGGAAAGGGAGAGAATGCTACAGTGACTTTCAAACATTTTGCAACACAAGGCTGTCCAGGAACAGATTACACATCTCAGACTTATGGAACAGATACTACCCCAGTTCAGTTCAATGAACTGCAAAACCCCTTCTATTTCGTCCCACCCCCATACATGCCTGTTTTTCATACAGCTGGATATTTCAGTCCTTCTCTACCATATGTTAGTAGCATTCCGTTACAGAATAGCAATCCAGATGAAGCCACATTTACTTCAAATGCACCAACCCTGGGCACCACAGACATCTATGGAAGCAATACAGACAAGTGTGATTTAATACCCCAAACTCCAGCAGAAAGAATTTCCACCGTAGTTTATTCTTCTCGATTGGTCAAGGACCCAAGGTTGTCCAGGCAGGAAACAAACATAAAGAGTAGCTCAGAACAAGAGGAAGCAAGCAGTGTCACAGGGTGTGATGAACTGAGATGCCAGCCACACCTACAAAACCAAGAAGAGAGGAATGAGTGTTCTAGAACTGACTCACATGAAAAACAGCCATTGCAAGCGGTCGAGGAGCAGAGCGATGAGTGTCAACAAGATGGTCCCCAGGAATGCCATACAAATCCACAGAAAGTCAAAACGGAAAATATGCCTTCAATTAAGTTATTCAAAATGAAATTTCAGAAATATGCTGCGTATTTAAGGATGTCGGATGAGGAGAGGCACAAAAATATATGGTCTCAAGAAGACCTGACACCAGAGCAAAAACAACTGTTGACTGACCGCATACATTTCTATGAGACGTACTACCGGAAATACAAACAAGGATTACTCTTTCAGAAAGACAATGAAACAGAAAATGCCTTGAGTTCATCTTATTTGGAGCATAAAAACAACGAAACGAGCCCTTCCACACCAGATAAATCGAAATTAATGATACAAGATAACACCGTGAATCAGTCCCATATGACACACTCACCATGCTCTAATGATTCCAAGTTGACATCCACAACAGATCTGGTAAAGAACGAGAGAGCGAAAGTAGATGAATCCAGCACAGGCATCAATAAGGTCGGACATAATGGTACTGAATCAAACAATGAAACAGAAAAAGCCTTGAAGGATAAAGAACAGAATCCTCCAAGAGATTCCCACACATACTTAGCAGAGATTCAGAATGGAAGTGTGGTTCAATATGTGTTAGAACCAGGTTTTTCAGAGCAGTCTCTCAAAAAGAGTCCTTTGATTCTGAATAATTCAGAGAAGAGAGGGGTCATTGACTGTTCTGGTGATTTTAAACAACAGTTATGTTTGAGTCCTTCAGAACAAGAAAAAGTAAATCACCAAGCTGTCAGTGAAATCAAATGTTCCGCAATGGCAAGCGAATTTACACTAAGTAATAGCACAGAGGGAAATCAAGAATTAGAGTTCCACAACATCATAGCCGTGGATTTGGCAAACTGTGTTGACATCTCAGTTGTGGATGTGACAGAACATAGTGATCTTCCTTCTGCTACTGCCATGATGCCAGATCAGAAACGTCTACGTAGCACTAAAAACAAAGACAGGGAATCACTGACACGTTCGGAATCTGGTGACAGTTCTGAAATGTCCATAGAAGTTAGGAGGGGAGAATTACGACAAGACAACACTATTCACAGTGATTTATACAAAAGATTACAGCTGGAGCAACTATTGCCCGATTTAAATGGAGCAAACCGCTTCTCCAGCAAGTCGTACCTCTGCCCTAAACATCTGGACAAAAGCCCTGTCATCAATCATCTACATGAAACAACGTCAGAGGAAGACTGCGGCAAAACTGAGGAACAGAACAGCGAGTCAGGAGAGGATCTCCAGATCATTGTTATAAGGAAGTCCAACCAAGTGTCTGCGACAACAGAAAAGCTTACTCTTTCTGAACGATTCTCCAGATTGAGACACCTTCAGAAGAAGCGAAGAGAAGTTATTCTTAAGAAAAAAGTCAATGACATCATCACAATTCCTCTCAATGGAGACATAAAGTCTGATTCAGAAGAAGATCTAAGTTTACGAAATGACGGAGAAAAAGAAACATTTAACAATGTTAAATTGATCCAGCTATTGGCACAGAGGTTCAGCGCAGCTAAGTCACTGACTAATTGCAGGCTCCTTCGTAGGAAATGCTCGAAGGTGCGAAGCAGGAGAAAGACATTTTCCAATGTACTGCCTTTAAAACACTCTGCTCAATTACCATCCTATGGTCTAAGGAGGACACTGCATTTCAAGAAGAAACGCTTGTGGAAACCAATCAAAAAATGTAAAACAAAACTAGGCCCCAAAAGGACTTCTCAGAGTCACAGTATCTTAAACAAATCAACTTCAAATCCATCAACTTCCAAACCACCTAATACTGGGACGCCTAATAGTTGTAAAGGTTCCACTTCATGCCTTGACTTGAGTGCATCATCTCAATCTCCTGGCCTTCAAAACCATAACATACTTGAGTCCAATCAAGAAGACATCTCTAACATTTCAGCAGAAGATCACTCCTGTCCTGACACATCTATCAGTGAATATAACCCAAGTCATGATGATGGATCAGGACACGTCACTGCCTTCAAAGATAAGTCCTCAGAAGTTGCGAGTGAGTTTGAGTCGGTGATTTCGAGGGATGATGATATCAAAAAATTGCAGGGAGCCATCTTAGAAGTTAAAAATACAGTAATGTCTGATGAAAGGGAACCAGAAAGAGGAACAAGCAACATCTGTTATGAGGACAAAGCTTCCCCAGTAACATGTTCTGCCAAAGAGTCAAACAAAGATAGTAAGATTGCAAAAACAGAGGAAGAGGCCACTGCACAGAAGAAGCTATCACAGCCCAGCGCAAAACAAGGGAAGGACAAGCATGACAACGGAGAGATATCCACAGATAACAATGTTGGGTCTTCTGAGGAAAAGAGTAAACCTGTTCAGGTAGTTCCAAGTATACCTGATGATACAACTGCAGGTAATATGATCCTCAGTTGCACTGACAAAGCCCAGACAGCTATGGCTACAGATTTACCCAGACTGATGAATAATGATGTGACAGACACAGGGACAGAGACTAGGACCCTCAATGACAGTTCTGTGGAGAAGGCTGAGAGTAGTGTAAGTAAATCAGTTATGGATATCATGGCAAACGTATCAAGTGCTGGAAAAATAGGAGACTTGGAGGCAAATGTCAGCGTTGAAAATAGCAATTCCTGCAGCCTTGCAAACAGTGCTGACGCAAATGACAAATTCGTTTCAAGAGCAGTGACATCACTTCTTGACCAGAGCAGTTTAAATTCACTGGAATGTGTCAAAGAGAACCATCCTTCTGAGCCAGCTTCAAGCTCTCAATGCCAGACTCCTGTAGAGCACACGGAAAGCAGTGGGGTGATCGACTCCCTTGTGAAGACTACAGCAGATTTGCACAGCGAACCCATTAAAGACGTAAAAGGATCAGACATCATTGCAGTGCCAGGCAATCTACATCCAGCCTGGCAAGGACCCGACAAAGATAACGCTCCAAGCACTAGCACAGAAACCCAGCTCATTTCTAAACTAAGAGATTATTTGACAAAATTTGAGTTCACAGTTAAGAGACATGAATCAGTAAATGACACAGTGAAGAATGCTCCGGTGCCAATGGCTTGGATAACTTTAGATAGTACTGTCCATAAACGGCAGTTACTTGACCAAAGACACTACAACAGACTGGCTAATCTCAGAAATCAAGGGAGCGACTTCATCCAAAAAGACCACACGCTTAATTATATGCTGCCATCTATGACAAAAGAGGAAATCACTGGCAAGGCCCATGTTCAAAATTCCTCAGTGGCCCCTACCAAACGTAAGCTAAGCAAAGGCCGGAAGCCATCCAAAGACTATACATCAAAAGGCAAAGGAAGAAATAAACTGGCGAGGGTCAGTCCAGATAGTACTAGCATGCTGGAAATAGTTCAAAAAGATTTCCAGAAGGATGCAGATCAACCACAGATTTCTCTCAGTGTACCCAATGTGCAGCAATGGATGCAAAAGCATGGCATTCCAGTGCAGCAAAATCACACTGTCCTTTCCCAATTCTCAGAAAACCTAAACGGATCAAGTGCAATTCAGCCAGCTGAGAAAGCAACAGAAGTAAAAGAACGAACCCTTTATGACAACAAAGTAAAGAACATATATGTCCAGGAGGAATACAGTGTCGCCGACATCTCTAGCACTCTGAAATTAGCTGACCATGCAGTTTCTGTGGCAGACCTCATCTCTCTGCAGTTAAAATGCAAGCACATGCTGCACCATTTCATCTCAAACTTTGAACGAGATCAGAATGTTTCTTTCCGCCTGTCATGCATTTCGAGGAACATAATCTTGGAAAAATATCTGGACAAACCTCCAGCACCAGTGGAGCTCAAATTTGAGGGACTGAATTCATTTTTGGAACTGCAGATGATGATGGAAGCCCTTCAGTTTGTCGAAAACAAAATAAACTTTCTGAGCAGAAAAGCGACATTTAGGAGTTTGCTTTGGTACGATCCCTCTCTCTACGGTGAACTCTACAAAGGGGCAGTTGGGTTTCAGCAGCAGTCATCATTGTTTTCATCATTCCAACAGTGCCTTGCCAGTGAAGGCTACAGCAAATTGCAAGAGTACTATACTGCAGTATCCACGCTGCACCAGCAGCTCCAAGATGCCCCTGACACGTCATACTACATGTACCTGAAGAGTAAACGAGAAAGACTTGAGATCGAAGCTGCACTCAGAAATCACCCTGATATTAAGAGCTTCTTTTTATCGGTACCAATAGCTCTCATGATGAACTTTGGAGACAGTTTGGAAAGCCTGGAAAAGACACATCGTATAGTGATGACATTTGTTGAGACACCCTCAGATTGTCTGCCAGGGTTGTTTGATGTAGGGAAAGCGGAGCATCTTTCCATTATATGCAGATATCTTCAAGAAAAAGTGATCTTCATGAAATCCAATGAACTGACTAGTAAAGTGTCATGGTTTGGCTTTGAACATCTTCTTTATGATGCATCTAAGCTTCTTGTGTGGAGAGAATCGGAGCATGGAATGTCAAATGAAGTATTGGCCAAATACAAAAGGTCAAACCCACAGATTGTTTATGGAGTGACAGAGTCTGGCATAGCATTGGTTAACAAAATAGAACAGACTGCACAGCACGTGGAAAGAGCACGTATCACGGCGCAGCAACAAATGGATGGTGTCAGGAATTACAGGAACACAAAGTCTGAAACCTCCACTGAGAGGGTACATGGTGCAATGGTAAGATCCTAGAATTACCTCAAAGTTATCTACTCTGAAATGAATTTTTAACAAATAGCATAGTCAAGGTATTGTTTTTGTCATCATTTAGGACACTCAAGCAAATGATGGCATGAAAGAAATCAATCAGCCTGTCAGAAGAAGGTAAGTAAAACTTTGAAAATGAGCTACAAGAACAAGGTGCTTGTCCTTAAAGTGGCACTGCATTCACACACAACATTTATAAACTTGCTGTTTTTTGAATACATTCCTATGATTTGCTAGCCTGTCAGGGATAAACTAAAACAATTCATATGTCTGTTGATTATTAAAAATTGTTGTTTTATCCATTATTCCTTGTTGTCTTCAGGGCAACACATCCACCTCTGAGAAGTAACTTGGATGATAGTGGTGCTGTCCCACTCATTCAACCCAATTTGAAAGGCCAGCTTGTAAGACCAACCCCTTATCCTGACTTCTCCCAGCAAAGCAATGCAGTGCACTGGAGGATGGCTGCAAATCACGCTTGGGATTGGAACCCACCAAGCGTGGTCCAACCTTCAAAATCACACCCTGAAATAAGGGCTCTACTTCTGTCCAAGAGGAGCATGTCTTTGCCATGCACAGAACCAAGGCCAGACATCCAGAACAGCCACACAGCCAGAAAGCAACAGTGGCCCGTGCCTTCGTTTTTGAATCCTAGGGCTGTTGAGAGAAATAACCAGCCGCCAACAAGCGGCCCTCACCAAGCTGAGCTTCGAAAAGAGCAAACCAATGATGCTACCACTCCTGTGATTCAGCCTCTTGCTTTAAAATGTTTACCTCCAGATATAACTTCTGTAGTTCCTCCACCTGGTTCTCTTCCGCCATTCTTAAACACTTCAAACCAAGTCATACCACATGAGATATCAACACCGATAAACTATCCTTACTTTGTTTTCAATGGGCAAACATACTCCACTGTGGCGCCCTCTGTTCCTGGATCAGCCCTTCATGCTGAAACTCGATATCACCCCTACCCAGTATAGGGGCTGCATATGGCATCTCCTGCTGTTACCTGAGTATACTCTATACTAATGTACTTTCACTCATGTCCTTATACAAAACAAGCAGTTCTACAATATTCTGAACACTTTTCTCAGATCGCTCCCCGGTTGAATGTTCTCCTGACCAGTAATGCATTATTTAACGAATTTAATGTAAATATAAAATAACACTGTGTCTGTTTATACTGTAATATAATAAGTGTGTAAATAAATGTTACATTCGCTGCCTTTTTGTATTTATAATGCAGGGCATATTAACATTGAATTGTTAATACAATTATGATATATTTTTGTATTTTTCTTATTGGTAAAGTATTCTTTTAGGTGGCTGGTGTGTTTCAGAATATCATTGTTTGAAGGGTTATTTTGCATACCTTTTCAGGATAGCATTCAAAATATTTTTGTTCACTTGATGCCATGTTTGAGAGCACAAGCTCAAAAAGAAGAGCCCCAGACTTTGA
Source organism: Brachyalestes nurse (assembly GCA_037974405.1). Taxonomy (NCBI): domain Eukaryota; kingdom Metazoa; phylum Chordata; class Actinopteri; order Characiformes; family Alestidae; genus Brachyalestes; species Brachyalestes nurse. Next base: position 5,099,508 of record JBBPCY010000035.1, read on the forward strand.
CGTTTCTACCCGTCTGCTTTACTGAGCCCTCAGTGCATTTCTTCTCCTCCCAGCAGTTCGATGATGTACTAAAAGTGTTTTTCTTTGAAGCAAATAACATTTTAACCTATACAAGGTAATGTAAGGTTCACCAATTCTTTGAAGTACCCATAGACATTTTGGGGCTAATGTATATGCACCACCTCTCGATGAAGATAGGAACCAAACCTCTTGTGAAAGAAACCGAAGCAGCTTTTTAGTCTTTGATGGGACTGAAGAGCGAAGTCTGTTATTCCTTGATATTTATAATGTGATTTTTTTTTAACATATGTACTGTTTTATTTTTTTAGAATGGTGCATTAAAGCATTGGACACGTTAGGTATTTATTCTCAGTATTATTCTGGCATGTACAGAGTGATGATGACCCATTTTGGGGGTAGGGGAGTAAATGTTGGTATATACACACCTCTTCTTAAATGTTAAAGAAGACATTAATTTCTTTTTAACATTTTCTCTGCATATTTCAATAATGAAGATGTCAGTAAAGTCACTAAGAGAGGCTTAATGTGAAATAAACTTTTCTAGAGAAACGTGCCGAGTCCGTATTTTTCACAGCCATGTCGACTGGAACCAGATATTAGGAATATTTCATTATTTCTAAAAACTACCACACATAAACGTATAAAAAATATTTGAGTGCAATGATGCCTATTTTTGTGTTAGTTCTGAGAAACGTTTTGTGGCCTCAATTTTAGATTTACAACCTATTAGACCATCATCATGACATATACAAATTAGAAGACACATGCAGGTTTACCTGTTACATTGGATGGTAAATAAATGACTGTTTTTGTGTTGTAGACATGTGAGCCATAGTTTAGCACCACTGTAAAGAAATCAGAGTCCAAATGTTTCTCCATACAATTAACCATTTCACATCAAACCACTCTGAATGACTCTGTTTACACCTTGGCAACTGTTGCAGTAACTCTTTAATAAGCAAAATGTAAATGAGAATACTTTACCTATAAATACACTCGAATAGATGTAAAAGGACAAACATGGGAAAATATTTTAGATACATTGTCCAGCATGGTTCCCTACTCAACTCAGTACACTAGCTTGTAAATTAATACATTATATGTTTAAGGAGGGAAATCAACTGTGCTAGACATTAGATAATATTACTATTGGATATTATTGTACAGGCATATAAAGTATACACAAAAATATAACAACCTTACACAGTTGTATGCGAACACACACTATATGGCCAAAGGTACTGGGACACACCTGTTATCCAGGGTTTGGGCTAGGGCCCCTTACTTCCTTACTTAGTGCTTCAGCATACCAAGACATTTTGGACAATGTCATGCTTTTGCAGAAGAACCTTTTCTATTCCAGCATGACTGTGCCCCAGTGCACAAAGCAAGACCCATGAAGACATGGGTGGATGAGTTTGGTGGGGAATAAATTGACTGGCCCTCACAGAGTCCTGACTTCAATCCCATCCACCACCTTTGGGATGAACTGGAATGGACATCAGTCCCGGACCTCATAAATGCTCTACAGAATGAATGGGCACAACTTCCCACTGAAACTCCAAAATTGTGGAGCATTTATGAGGTCAGGCACTGATGCTGAATGAGAAGGCCTGGCTTGTAATCTCTGTTCCAGTTCATCCCAAAGGAGCTGGATGGGGTTGAGGTCAGGGCACTTGGCTCTGTGTGGGCCAGTCAAGTTCTTCCATCCAACATTGTGCACAGGAATAGAAGGCTTTCCCCAAATTGTGTCCACAAAGTTTTATCCAAAATGTATTAGTACGCTGAAGCATTAAGATTATTGCCCTTCACTGGAAATAAGCCTAGCCTAAAGCCTGAATTCAGAGACGAAACTATACACAAAGCCTGAATACTTTTGTCCATGTCGTGTATGATCATCGTTAGGGCTGTGTAGTGCAGCGCTCGTCCTCTGCCCGAGTTGCCTATTTCAGTCCTCTGGTCCACGAGGAGGCAGTAGATGATTTCCACCGGTGGAGCAGTAGTCTCCTCCGCGGATGCCTTTTCGATGACGCCGATATGAGGCAGAGGCAGGGCGGCCATTACACGGCGAGTTTCCCTGGGAAGGTCGGGGGAGAGACCAAAATAGATCCACGACAACGTGCCGATTCTGTCGAGGCGCCCTCGATCAGAAGACCGTCGTCGTGAAGCGCAGAAACAGATGAACACTTGGGGTCGTCTGTTCCACAACTGGAGCCAAGAATTTAAATAAAAACAGCCGGAGAAAAGACACACAGCCGTCCGGCTCACCAGCCTGAGAGAAAACTGCTTTTGGTTAAGAGCGAGCTACAGACGCTCCTGGGGGAGGATATCAACCTTACGGGATTGTACAAGCTCTAAAATCTCTAAAAGCTATAGGAAGAAATCTGTCTTCCCTTTCAAGACGCGACCAGGATGGATGATAAAGCCTTCACTAAAGAGTTAGACCAGTGGGTCGAGCAGCTGAACGAGTGCAAGCAGCTCACGGAGAACCAGGTCCGGACTCTGTGCGAGAAGGTAAACTAACGTTAGCCCATTTTACGTTTTCATTCTTTAACAGAGCTCATATTGGCTAAATTGAAGTATTTACTCAATTCCTGTATGCTTTAAACTCAACTACACAGCTCGGACTCTTGTATTTTTCGTCTTGAACTCATGACGACGCTGAAGTTCCTGTTCGCCCGCTTCTTTGGTCGATTTATTCCGGTCCACCTTAAATGGCCGATTGCTTTAACACGGGCCCCCTGCAGCCTCCAGAGCTCCAGAGCTGATGAATTTAAGGTGGACTGGAGGCTAACTTTAGCTTGCTAGCGGCTAGTTAGCTAATCAGCGCAGTTGTTTTTGCGTGTTTGTTTCGAGTTAAAATAGTTTTTAGGACTTATTAACATTTTTTGTCGTCCAATTTAGCTTTTTAAATAGTTTTTAGGACATAAGCAGCTAGTATTTGTGGGGTTTTGTATATGTTTTTGTGCAAATTGGACTGTATACGTATTTTACAGTGTGTATCGCTGGGTTTATATTTACATTTCAGTCATTTTTGTTTTATTTTCCACTTAACAGTTCTTTCCCTTTCAGACTAAGTTAGCTGTGAGTTTGTAAACTTAAACGTAACTAGATGCCCAACATGATCATGTGTGTATATATATATATATTTGAATGCATGGTCATTTAAGTCCCTGTTGGTGTTATGGCCAGACGTCCCAATACTTCTGTCCACATACTGTGCTTTAATAGATTTCTGTTCTTAAAAGGAAAAAATAACTCAATATAAAACTATACACGGCTGGGTTAGTATGATCATCGTTGGGGCAAAGCAGTGCAGCACTTGATGATAATTTCTCTGTTAGGGTTATATCGGAAGTGTTAATTGTACTTAGGGTTGAATGTGGTATTAAGGGATCCACCTGATGCCTCATGTAATATGATAACTCATTCCAAGACATAGTGAGGTGTTGCTGGGCTGGGCAAATTCCTCTACTCTTAGAAAGAACTGCCCTGTCAGCTCACTTGGTTGATTATTAGAAGCGGTAACGTTAGTATTGGTTTTTTTTTTTATTCTTGCTTCAGCTTTTTTTGTATTTGTATGTCCTACAAATCAAAAATACATTTGCAAAGTGACAAGTCTGACTTGGTTGATTATTAGGAGCAATATACCAGTTTTATGGTGATATGTGTTTTCTTTTCGCTTCAGTTGTTTTGGTATTTGTATGTCCTACAACACAAAAAGGCATTTGGAAGTGATGAGTGATGATCGCTTAGAATATGTAGGACTAACTTCATCAGAATTAAGACAAAGGAGAATATAATTCCCAATCAGTTGGAGAAGTGCAACACTTAGTCATAGCAAGTACAAAAATGTTAAACTAAATTCATACCTAATGTGAAGGCCTTGTATGGGTGAGAGGTCATTTTATGCTGCTAGAATGTCAAAATTACAGCTATCCCATTCATAGTCTATACTATTCCTTGTGTAAAGAGTAGCTATAATGTCACTTTGTAGATGTCACATGTTTTGAAGCCCTACACTTGCTCAGTTTGAGTGTTGAACTGTTTATTGTAGCGGCTTCTGCCTAAGCCAGATACGCAAGTTTAGTCTACAGCATGCTACTTAAACTTAGAAATGCAAAAACATCTAATCTGATAGCTGACAACAGTGCATTATTATTATTATTATTATTATTATTATTATTAAGAGTTTCACAGACTGAGTGTAACAATCCAGTTTAATAGTTTATTTTCTTAACGCCTTGTTGATTCAGACTATAAAGCTTAGGCCAGTTACATCACTTGCACATCTCTGTCTTGTTTTTATTGAATTGTAGTTACTCTGAAAGGCTCCTTATTCCATATGTATTTATAAAGTGTATATATTAATAAAAATGTCATAACCACTTTTAATTCTTTTTTGGTCAAAAAGGGTCTGACTAAAGCCTGTTTCCTGAATGCAGACAACACAGAACAGATACCAGAATTTGTATGTGGTGCTCTAGTCACTGCTGTGATATATA
>JBBPCY010000035.1:5109012-5120884 GCA_037974405.1 Brachyalestes nurse
AATCTAGCGTCTTTCTGAAAATAAACAGAAATAGCGCCATATAAACTTACTTACAATCGGTAATGATGCAAACACATGCAATAAAGAGCTGATACAACACTGTCAGGATCTAAAGTGAAAAGGGTAAGTTGGAAAATAACTACAAACTTCCCTGTAGCTCCCTGTACTGTACGCACCAGTGCTCTCTTTACACTCCTGCCTTTCTTACACCGATCTGCATCAATGTCATTATTAATCTTCAGTGCACTCAGTAGACGGAAATCCGTCATAGCGACGGAAACCTTGAATCCATGCGTTCTATTGACTACACTTTTCTGTGGAGATTATACAAGCTGTGTGTGCACAACTGAACGCCTGTGTCAGAAGTGGGGCACCTTTAAGTATCTGAATTCGGAAAGGGTGCTTTTATGTTATATTCACCAATGTAAAAGATAGACGTGGAATTAATCTTAAATTACTGTGCTACAAACTGAATAAATGACAAATACTGAATATTTCATATAGAATATTTTGGGGTTATTAAACTATCAATAAAAGGAGACAATAGTCTTTAGGAACAACAAAATTTTTAATCCCTAAAACTTTTTTAAAATAATGAATATACTTTTATTTACTCTATGTTCTAATTTCCATTTAACAAAAAATCTTACTGTAGATAAACAATAATACATTCACATACATATGTTCATAGACCTTAATATGGAGCTGATCCCCCCTTTGCAGCTAGAACAGCTTCCATTCGTCTTGGAAGGCTTTCCACAATATTTTGGAGTTTCTGTGGGAATTTGTGCCCGTTCATTTTATAGAGGATTTATGAGGTCAGACACTGATGATGGACGAGAAGGTCTGGCTCTCAATCTCCATTTCAGTTCATCCCAAAGGTGTTGGATGGAGTTGGGTTCAGGGCTCTAGTCTAATTCTTCCACACTGAACTCCTCCAGCCACATCTTTATGGAGCTGCTTTGTGTGCTGGGACACAGTCCTGCTGGAATAAAAAAGGTTCTTCCCCAAACTGTGTCCACAAAGTTGGAAGCATGGCGTTGTCCAAAATGTCTTGGTCTGCTGAAACTTTAAGATTAAGCCCTTCACTGGAAGGGCGTGTCCCAATACCTTGTCAGTCCAGCCCTGTCAATCTCTAACATTACAATTATCTTACAATTAGTGGCAGCATCAGGATTATTTTATAGGGGCTGTTTCAGGGAAGTTAAAGGTTTGTAAAAGTCTGAACTCTTCTATAAAGTAAATATAGTCAGTTATAAATTACTGACACAATACAAGCAGAGTATCTGCAACAAAGAGTTCTGTTACTCTCCCACTGACCAAACTGCAATCACAACCATCCCACGTTACGTAACCAGGCCTGTAAAACTAACAAGGGTTTAAATACAGGCCATGAATCATCAGTCTAGTTGATCACACACAAGCCACACCAGCAACGTACATCGCCTAATTCATCATGCTTTGTTAGGTAGATCATTTTTATATGGAGGCATGATGCAGGTTCTTTTGTAGCTACTTCAAAATGAAGTGGCAAGTGTCTTTTTAATATGCCGTTTTATGTATCCTAATCAAGAACATACAAGTAAAATAGCTGAAACCTGTAAAGGAATTTTGCATAGGGGCTTTTGACAGGAGTGGGTTTGTTATTTTATAACTGATATCTGAAGTCATATGACAGCTCAGGCTAGTGTAACATGAGAAATCACTCTCCATGAATCAATCTCCAGTCCATATTCAGTTGTGTGACAATCCCTAATCAGTAATAGTCACAAACCCAGCTTGGGAACTGACCACTCAGACACTTCCAGCCTTGGCTGGTTTACAGGCAGCCCCATATAGCTGTGGAATGTCCCTTTAGGCAGCTGCTTGCTGAGGGGAGTGGCAGGTCAAATGGCAGGCCTTTCTTCTTTTTTTATGTAATCTTTCTCTTGTTTCATTGCTAGGTGGGTGGTTATGTAATTATTTTCCTTATTCTGGTAAGGTGTGATAGATTTTAGGGCTTTTTTTATGATTATTTTGGGTGTATACTTATGCCAGATAACATTATGCTGCCACTGTAGATGATTAAAGATCTATTTAGCTGGTATTCAGTTTTTGGTGTTTTTTTGTCGGAGAGCAGAATGGAATACTTTATTTAGTCATAGTGCAGAATTCTCATTTTGTGTAAAAATTACTCATAATGGAAGGATTCAAAATTCAAAACCTTTCAAAATGCCTTTCATTAAACCACTGCAACAAGTATTACACTATTTTATTTCATTTTTGTCACTGTCATTTTGAATTTGTGTCATGTGTGTTTTTGTCATTTTACAGTTTGTGTGGCTGTTTGTAGTCAAGGTGAGTTTTGTGGCAGGTCAGATGGTGGATCCAGTGACAGACCCCAGACTAGTGTTAAGTAAACTAGAGATATCCCTGAAGAAAGAGTAAAAGTCTAGCTTTAGAGAAAAAGTAAAAATTATTTGTATGTACAAAATCTGAAAAAGTCTTGTCATAAGACCTCCTTGGGGTTCTGCAACAGAGCAATTCTGATCTGGTCATTCTACTGATTGGTCAAGTGGGAGACGACAGGTCTTTTGTCCAAACATCTATCTTTGTCCAAACATCTATCTTTGTCCAACATCTATCTTTGTCCAAACATCTATACAAATCTATACAAAATCATTTTTTTTCTTTGTGTATTCTGGCTAAGAATTCATTAATAAAGTATTTTGGGTGTACATTCTACTCAATATCTCTGAACTGAAAGGTTTTAGGTCGGTGTATGTTACTTTTCCACCCAATACACAAATAAGATGACTAGTTTGCAGTTTCAATGTAAAACTAAAGTGTACATTTTAACTGTATTGAGCGAGTGACACAGACATATTAAGAATCTTTCAGATTTTTGATGTTTACATCAGAGACCACTAACCCTGCTCATTGATCAGAGCCTAAAAAAGTCTAGGTTTAATCAAAGCCTGCCACAGTTGCTAGTCAGCTAGTGAATCTTTTCAGTCACTTGATTCACTAAATCATGTACATTATTTGCACTGAGTGAGGAAAAGGTGGGGAACTCTCCAGGAGAAGTACACTGGTTTATACGATTCCTTTTTGGTGTGTTTGTGTATGTGCATGTTTTTACTTTCTCTGCTATTATAACAGTATTTGTGTGCAGCAATAAAAAGTACAAAACAGAACCTGTGATGGCACAAACCACAGAGCATTTTTGAGGTCAGTCCATTCAGAACCCTGTTAGGTTGTGGAAGGGTCCTTTTCCTCCACATTGAGGACAGTGTCCATAATGATCCCAACATCTTCCAGAGTGAGGTCTGTTTGCGTGACAAGAGGCCTTCTGGGGTAGGAGGTGTACAGGGTGTATATTGTGGGAGAGTATCCAGACTTGTGCAACCAGTCTAAAAGGACCTGAAAATACAAACAATTTGAAGTTGCACATGTATTTATAGACTTAAACCTACTTATATGGGCAAAGAAATACTCACTGAAGAAGGGCAGGTCTTGAAGAACCTCCTTTGCACTGTTCTACCACTTAGACATCGTACTGCTATCCTCACAACCTGCAGGTCAGTGGACAGCAAAAGAGTTATTTACATTTACATGCTCATTGTAGCGCTAGGAGTGTTTCCCATGGACTCTTATTAGTGTAATGTGGTGTTTGGATGCGGAATCAAACCCCAGACTGCTGCATGGAGGACAATGTTGTTACCAACTACCCTTTAGCAGCCGCTGTCAAGGCTGCCTTGTTATCCAGGCTTTTATTATGTCCTTCAATAAATAAAGCAAGATTGTAGAGAAGCTACACACTCACCCCCTCTGTGTTTTCTGGAGGCTCATCTGGTAAGATAATGATCTTTCACAGAAAAGAGAAGAGAAAAGAAAAGCTTATTAAAGGTGCGCCTTGTAATAATAATACATAAGTAGCCCTATTTTTGCCTTCAGCATCACCAGTGCTGTTGACAAGAGTTTTCATGCTGGAACACACCTCATATTGTAAACACCAGGTTCTGCCCTCCAAGGCTGTAACTAATAACCCCTGCTGTTGCAGCCATGGCAGTGTCAAAACAGTGATTTTGTGGCCTAAGCGTAGACAAAAGCTTCTCACCTTTTTCTCCTTAGGAAGTTCTTTCTGAAGAGAAGTTTTATGTGGTGTCTCTAGCTGTTTTCGTTTCCTGGCGGCCCCCTGATTGGGAGTCTCCTCATTATTCTTCTCTGCACTGGCTTCGGCCTCTTCCTCCTGCACCAAGAGATAAATGTTAGAGCAGGAAACTCACCTGCCAGAGAAATGAAATAATGCTAACTTATGAGAGTAGATCATGTCTTAAGCCAAAACTTGGCTTGGTGGTCTAGGTGGCTGCGACCTTTTATTATAGCAAATATAAAAGGTGTTCAAGTTGCACCTCAATCACACCAAACTAGTATCCTAAATATAATATAATACTTTAAAATAACTTTAAGTTAGCTTTCTCTCTAGCAAGCTTTCTCACCTCTCTTGATGGAAGCTGTTACAATATGCAACATATTTTGTTATTTTATTCCTAAAAAGAATTAGATTTTTTTTGTCTGGTCGTAATTTTAATTTTCTAAATAGGATGCAAGTTAGCCACAGTTGGGGTTCACTGAATTTTAATTAACAACTGGGAGGTAGATACAGATATCAGAAAAAAACCAATGAGGTGGTACAGTGTGAAAATATTAGGATAAGGAGCAAGACAGGCCATAAAAATAAGAAATTGATTTATTTAATTCAAAAGTGAGGAGAATAAGGTCTTTCTCCCAAAACTTTAGTTGCTTCGTAACTCCATTAAAACCAGAGTGTGAACTACGCCACCATAATTGGGGGGTACTGACTTCATAACACTTCTATTACCATCAATACGACTAGTTGCCACCAGGGGTGGTCTGGGTCTTGATCAGGGGGTACAGTACCCCCCAATACCCCCCACAATTCGAACCATGATTAAAACGATATCTGGTTAGTAAAATGAGATGAGTTATGTAACAATACTTCTAGTGTTGGGATGTAAAAAAGGCATTTGGAAGTAAATTACCCCTCCTAGTGGGAGACCCTGGCTAAGTTTCCAGGTCTGTCTAGTCATACGATAGAAGTCTTCCTCTTTCTTCTTGTGCACGGCTTCTTGTCGAGGCTTCAAGACGGCTTCATGATAAGCACTGCTCTATTTTCGGAAAGAAAACCAAATCAGTTTGTACTCACACAGAAATAACTATTTAGACAGTACAGATTAGATATCAGGCATAATTAGTGCACCCTTGAACTACATACTGCCAGCGGACTGTTTGCCCATCAAACCTTAACAATGTGTTGATGTTGCTGCTCCTTTCTTGCTTGGTCCTGTTTCAATCGGCTGTGTTCTTCTTCAACAGGATCTACTATAACAAATTAAACGATTTATATTTAATGCTGGGCAATATGTCTTCCGCACTAAATTGCTGCTATGCAAGTGCACTTTGATTTTGTTTTTCAGTTTGAGCATTTTTGTTCACTCATGTCCAGTTAATTCCTGCAGACTGTTTTCATAGTAGTTCAGAAAACAATAAAAAAGCAGTAAGTTTCTTTAAATTAGGTTTCTGTCTGGTTAATATGTACAATAGTGTGTAGGGTTCTCTTTGGATAGTAACAGAACAAATTTGCCCTGCATTTTGCTTTGTAAGACACTCATTTAGTATACAGCAGTACTAAGTAAGAACCTATATTAGTGTCATCTGATATCAGAAGACACTAATCAGAAGAAATATACAACAAAATATATTAAATATTGTGATACTGAATATTTTCAATCATTCTGACCCATGTTACATACACTATATAGATAAACGTATTGGGACACACCTCTGAATTATTGAATTGAGGTGGCTCCTTACACCCAGTGATACGCAATCTTATTGCTTTAGCATTCCGAGACATTTTTGTCAACGCCATGCTTCCAACTTTTTAGACACAGTTGGGGGAAGAACCTTTTCTATTCCAGCATGAATGTGCCCCAGTGGACAAAGCAGTGCACATCTTTGGGAACGCAGACCTTATCAGTGCCTGACCTCATAAATGCTCTACAGAATGTATGGGCACAAATTCCCATATAAACCTAACAAACTCTTGTGAAAAGCCTTCCTAAAAGAGCGGAAACTGTTATAGCTGCAAAAGGGGTACAAACTCCATATTAAAGTCTATGTGTTTGAGGGCAAAGTCCCTGTTGGTGTAATGGTCAGGCGTCCCAATTTTTTTGACCATATAGTGCATAAGCCAGTAACTACAAAGATTAGTCCTTAAAATCAAAATGTTTGAATCAAAATATAAAGGTGAGGAAAGCATACTTTCCAGTGTTGCAGGAAACAAAAAAGATTTCAGCTTTGGGTACAAGGAGGAGGCCATCCATGCTGCCACAGCCAGGACCAGCAGTCCACGTCCTGCCAGCTGAAGAGCAGTTTTAACATCTGTGGACCAGAATAAGAGTCAAACACCAGCAGCACAACGATATTTATAGTGAATACCAGCAGCCAAATGACACTTCTTTATTGAAAGATTAGTATAACATGGTGCTCTTATATTATAAACCCTAATTTAGCTGTTGTGTTTACAGTAAATGATATGAAGGTGGTCTGTTATGAAAAGCTTGACATATCACATGAAAAAAATGAATGAACATGAATAAAAGTGATTCTGGCGTTCGCCAAAGAAACGTTACCTATTACTGAATACTTCCATGAGAAAATACAAAAGACAGAAACGCTGAAAACAACAAACACTACAGAATCTCTGCCTGCTGCCATTTCCCCCTATTATGAGTGGAAGAATCACTTTCAAAATAAAAGCCTCAAATCATTGGCAATAAAAGATAACTTGGGCTTCAAACTAAAAGTCATATGCTCAGCACGTACATCTTTTAATTAACCCTGATTTTCTAAAAGGGATCATTTAATGTGTAAATAAGTCGTATTTATTTTTTCATATTCAGTATCTGATTCTTAATTCTTAGGCCCTTACAAAGAGCAGTTGTTGTTTTTGGGGCAGCCTGTGGCTTTATGGTTAGGGAGTTGCTTCCGTGATCAGAAGGTCATAGGTTTGAATCCCAGGACTGCCAGTGGCACCACTGAGGTACACAGCCTGGAAGAGGATGCAGGGCTATTTTGTTAGCAGCCACAACGAGGACGATGGTCAGAGTTTGGTAGATCTTGGGGCCTCCATCCCTCTAAAACCATCATGAGGCAAGATGGGTTTGCATAGAAATAAAGAAATCTCAGTCCCGTAATCTAAATCCAGTGGGTGGGCTCAAGAGTTGAGGGCACAAGAGAAGACCCAGGACTCTGCAGTGCAGAGAGATTCTGCACTAAGAAATGTGTGCTCGTTTTGGAAAACAACACAGAGAAAATTCACTTCCGTTCTGTTCACAAAAGGATCTTACAGAAATACTAAAAGAGGGGGTGCCAATAATTACAACACCTGTTTTTTTAATCAATTTCATTTAGCGATCATTTGTGACTTTTTCTTATATTAATAGACTAATTCGCATTTTACATATTTACAAGATAACACTTGGTAAACATGAAGGGGATTCTCTGTCACCCTTTTTAAAAAAAATCGTATTACTGCACTGTATTTATGGAAAAGTGACTATTGAGGGGAAAAAATAGATTATCACAATGAATACGTTTGGACACTAAACACATTTTGCCTATTTCAAGATTCAAGATTCAAGATTCTTTGTGTATGCATAGTCATACAGGTACAACACAGTGAAATGTACCCTGAACCGCTCCTTTTGACTGTGCAAACGCTATAGACAATAAGTAAATTTTAAATAAAAGAACATCGAATTTTCTGAGACACAAAATAAAATAAGAAAGATAAGTACAAGTAAGTAGATACAAGTTTAATGTAAGTATAATTTAAAGCACAATTTAAGCACAATCTGAAAATGTAAAACTAAATAACTTAACAGCCTAAACAAGAAGCACCAACTTAACAAGGAGTTAAGGATATAAATGTAAGATATAAGCTAACATTGAGGTTTAATATGTAATTATATAAATGTAGCAGCAGTATGTACAATGTACAAATGGAATATTTAAAGTGCATCATGCTATGCTAGCACAGCAATGTAGAAACAGAGCAATCCAGCAAAGTGATGTAAACAGAGTTTACAGGCTTGAGAAAAGTCTTTTATGATAAAATAAATCTTATTAGATACAAGAGCTTTATCCGTCACATACATAGTTATCCAGGACAACTTATAGTGAAATGATGTACTGGCCAGCTCCTAGATTGTGCAAGATATAAAATGAATAAAATATGAATAAAAATGTTTTTTTTAATGTGGAATTGTTTAACATTTGTAATGGTTTGGGTGAATTGATCAGTGTTTGTCAGAAGTGAATAAAAGTGAATTCTTTTGACCTTGAGGTGGCCCCTGAAAAGCTGGGGTTTAGCTTTTCAGACTGTGTTGGTCTTTTAGAACCTCTAGAGGGCAGCACTATTATGCAAAGCTAATAGTGCCCATGTTGCTAGACGGAAAAAAACAGCAGTATTTCATCCAGAGCATCTATTTATTTAATATATATACTTTAATATTGTAAAAGGAGGTGCTTGAGCCTGAGCCTACCCCTGTGGTCATAGGACAAAAAGAGAAAGAACCCTGGACTGATCACCACTCCATCACAGGGTAGATACAGACAAAAATACAGTAGATGGACAAAACTATTGGGACACGTGTTTTTCAGGGTTTGAGCTAGGCCCCTTACTTCCAGTGAAGGGTAATCTTAATGCTTCAGCATACCAGGACTTTCTGGATGCATGCTTCTAAGTTTGGGGTAGAACCTTTTCTATTCCAGCATGACTGTGCCCCAGTGCACAAATCCAGGTCCAACCTCATCCAATACCTTTGGTTTGAACTGGAATGGAGATTGCGAGCCAGGTCTTCTTGTCCAACATCAGTGCCTGAACTCATAAATGCTCTACAGAATGAATGGGCACAAATTCCCATAGAAACTCCAAAATCTTGACTGGAAGCTGTTACAGCAGCAAAGAGGGGACCAACTCCATATTAAAGTCTATATATTTGAATGCAGTGTCATTAAAGTGCTTGTTGGTGTAATGGTCAGGCGTTCCAATACTTTCGTCCATGTCCTGGCTGAAACCCTTGCAGACACAGAGAGTACAGGCAAAGCCAACACAGAAAGGAAACTAGATACCCTGGACAGGAACCAAAACCAGGACTTGCTGTGAGACAAGAGCACTAACCACTGCACCACCATGCAGCCCTCACACACACCATCCACAGTACTTAGGGATTAGTAACTCAAATGAATTACAGGGTTATGATCATGGTAGATCTAGTGATCCACTTGCCACAGATTGATCTTTGTGGTTGTGCCATGTTCCTGGGAAAGCAGTACTTGACTGAAAAGCTGTTTAGAACCACGATCTGTCTTAGAAGAAACACTCTCAGACTTTACTCACATCTCGGAATGAATCTTTTATGAAACTCAGTCTATCTAATGATCTTCAGCATGGCCTGCTGTCATTATTGATGTTTTAACCGAGGAAGTGTGTTGCCCTCACTGCTAAAAAAATCACTGTACAAAATAAGTAAAATAAAGAAAAACACAAAAATATGTACTAAATTAACTGCCAATATAAAGGGAAAACAAGAAACAGTTTCGAAAAACTAGATGTCAGATCTTACAAGTCAGTCCTTAAAATAAACAAAAAACAAGATGTATTTGTTTTTAATATTTTCTGATTTCAATTAAGCTTTGAATTTTCACAGCATTTGAGCAGACCTTCCCCGAATCCGAAAAAAAGGACGAAAAGAAAGAAGGGCGATGTGGTGAGAGGAAGAAAGTGCATAACTTATTACAGCAAAGACAGCATGTGAGTGCCAGGCTGAGGGAGGGTGCAGAGGGTGATAAAACAATAGATAATGCAAATTCACTTTTGCTTGCTCGGAGGAGGAGGAGAGAAAGGCTGCAGATCCTTGTCTGTGGGCCCGCAGCCATGTGTGTTTTCACTAAGTTTGCTCTCTAAGCCAGGAGCTCTCACTGTTTATTCTAATTTGCTTTCTTCAGCTGGAGGACTGGCACGGCTGCAGTAGGGCCAACAGGATTAAGACTGACTCCCGACTTCACGCTGGAGATGTGGGAACGAGGCCATTACCATGGAAATGCAATGTTTGCACGCATGGGAGAAGTCTATTATCTACGTTTTTGGGCATGTAAAGAGGATGGCAGACGGCGGGGCTGCTTTCATTTATTTTTTTTAAAACCCATATCTGGTTCAGGCTTCCCTCTTGTCCGCTTTTTCCTTTTTTTACACCCCTGCCGAGGACGAACAAATTGTTTAAATGTCTTTTTCCCTGATTACACATTCTCCGCTGTGGCTGGGTAATTCGAGAGCAGCCTCATTCTCACTGGACGGTCTTAGAAGCGAGGAGTCAACAGTGATCTCATCATAGACACTGCAAAAAAAAAAAAAAAAAAAAAAAAGTATATATATATATATATATATACTGTTTTTTAAAGCTCTTAATGGTTCAGCACCTTCATATATTACAGAATATATGAAAAATAAAGTGACCTAAAAGGGTGTCATTTGTTATGTGAGGCTGAAATTCTACAAGTTATTTCCAAGATCCACAGCCAAGTCTCTTTATTTTTAAGAGCATCTTCTGTATTGCATTCATTAATGGATCACCATCACCATGTAGATGACAGTCTGCTTTTTTAACAAACCGAGTTTAATGACGTGTTGGATGAAGATGAAGACACTAAAGTGTAAAGTGCTGTGGTTTTTAGGGTCAGGGATCCAACATCTAGTGCATTAAGTGAAATCAAATATTTTCTTGAAATAGAAGTCAGGCTCTTCTTATGTAATGTCTATGGTTCAAGCATATGTTTTATTATCTTATTTCTGTTAGAAAAATAGTTCCCAGAAAGTAACTTTACTTTAGAAGAAGAATTAAACTCATACCAAATTTAATATAAACATTTTTTTCTCTAAACATCAACATCAAATCAACAACAAACATAAAAATTAAAATAGAGATACAAGCAACAATATATAAGTTCATGTAAACATGAATGTAAGTCAATGGAAAGAGATTTTATTTTTGATCTTTTCTGGACCATCATTGCTCTGTTCATCTTAAGGAATTGAAAGTGGTTTGTCATATCATAACCAAAGCTCTAACAAAAATGATCTGAAATTATAATATGAAAAGAGGATAAAAAAACCTCATATTTTATGTATCATCAATAACGAGACTTGAAAATAAGTCATTTAGACTATTTCTATTTGTAAAGTTAAGGTTATTTAGAAATTCCTATTAAAAACACTGATTAATTTACTGTTTATTTTACGATTAAGAATTGACAACAATCACTGATTAAACCCTTAAGGCCTCAAGTCAGCCCACACTTCAATACTACATGAGTTCCTACATCACTTGTATTAGTGTCATAATAGTCATTAAAGTCACTGATGAGTGACTGATTTATTATTATAAATAATCAGCATGTTATTATTATAACAAATCAGAACAGTAACTAAATAATAAGTCCAAGGTTCAAAGGATTTTTACTACAGCTGTGTGCAGAAGTCTGGGCACCCCTGGTCAAATTTTGGTAGATTTTGAAGTGGCCGCCTGCATTAAGTTCAAAACCTTAACACTTGCCTTCAAGGCCAAGAATGGATTTGCACCTCTTTACTTATCAACACCGATCCAGCAGTATCACTTCTCGTCCTCTCAGGGCTTCAAGCACTGCTCGTCTTGAACCTCCGTTGCTCAAAAGAAGAGGAAGACATGCATCAAGACTCTTTTCGGTCTTGGCCCCCCCAGTGGTGGAATGAACTCCCTCTTGCTAT
>JBBPCY010000035.1:5127372-5150187 GCA_037974405.1 Brachyalestes nurse
ACCTGCCTCTCTACTTCACTGTATCTCACCTGCCTCTGTACCTCACTGTATCTCACATGCCTCTCTACCTCACTGTACCTCACCTGCCCCTCTACTTCACTGTATCTCACCTGCCTCTCTACCTCACTGTATCTCACCTGCCTCTCTACCTCACTGTCTCTCACATGCCTCTCTACCTCACTGTACCTTACCTGCCTCTCTACCTCACTGTCTATCACATGCCTCTCTACCTCACTGTACCTTACCTGCCTCTCTACTTCACTGTATCTCACCTGCCTCTGTACCTCACTGTATCTCACATGCCTCTCTACCTCACTGTATCTCACCTGCCTCTCTAACCCACTGCCTCACTGTATCTAACCTGCCTCTCTAACTAACTACCTCACTGTATCTCACATGCCTCTCCACTTCCACGTCATCTGTTATTTATATCTATATACAACAACTAGCACACTGCACTCTACAGTACATACTCTATCCTGTTACATTTGCACACTTGTTTACTTTTGTAATGTTTATTTGAATATATTTTTCTACAGTTTTATGACTAATTTTCTCTTTATTTCATTGTCATTGTATTGCACGGCCTTGTATAACTGTATAGGTGATACAAAGGATCTGGAATCGTGAATCTGTTAGAGGTAGGATCATTTCAAGGTTCAAGGCTGAAGGTTACTTTATAGTCATCAGCAGCTGTGAACACATACCTCGTGTGATGAGACGTTTGTCCATGGACTGCGGTGCAACAGATTCAGCTGAGTGCAAGTAACAACAGAAACAAAAAAACAACACAACAGACACCACAACAATGTAGCAATGTAATGTAACAGTATAGTATGAATGTGATGTAAACCTTACAGAATGACTCGTATGGCACCATAAGATTGTTTATTACACAGGAGGCAGTTGGCAGTATTGAACAAAGTGCAAGAGATGAGAGAAATGATACAATAAATAAATATGGCAATGTAACAGTAGAGTAAATAGGAGAAGATACAGTAAGTAGACAACACTGCAGTGTAAGAGTAGAGAGAATGGGATGTAAGTCTGAGACAATATAATAAGTCGACAACACTGTAATGTAACAGTAGTGTGAATGGGATGTAAATCTGAGATAATAAAACAAAAAGACAATACAGTAGTGTAACAGTAAAGTGGGAAAGGCTTGTAAAAATGGTTGGTTGAGCTGTATACAGCAAAAATTGTATTCAGCTTATTTTGTTCTGGTTACTTGCAGACATACAAATGCTCAAATGAAGTCTCAAAAGCCTAACAAGCAAGACATATAAGCGAGAGAGTGCTGTCTGAAACAGCGTGCTCGTCTTGTCTTGTGGAATACACTACTGCAGGAGACTATGTATTGGTTTTGCTCAGTTACACCCATCTCCTTTTTGACCTCCCTTTCTCTGCAGCAGCCGCTCGGGCTGACAGCCATCAGCATACGTTGATCTGGGTCACCGGACAGATGTCACAAGTGCAATTCCTACCAGTGTCACTTGCTGTGTTGTAACTGAACACTCACGAAGCTGCTGAACCGAGTGCAGCAGCAGCTTTATGTAGTTTTGTGGAATGATTTACTTTGACAACAAGTGCAGCAGCCACACCGAACACTCCTGCAGGGAGGACTGAAGGATTTTTTTTGCTGTATTCTTCCCAGATCATGGGTCAAAATACCATTCTTTCTCAGGCTCTTGCATTGTTTAACACAGAGCAGGGTCACTTATTACTGCGGCATAGTCTTTAGAGCTCCATTCATTTAGAAAGGACAAGTAAATTTGAAGTTATTGATTGGTATTGCCATTGGCACAATATCAGCAGAAGAAGCTGGATCATATATCGGGCGAAAGAATAAATCTGATACAGTCCTGTAACAAATCTAGTCACAGTACACACACACACACTGTGTAATATCATATTGTAGTCTGTGTGTTTCTTCCTGTAGGGTAGTTTGAGTAGTCTGAGCACAATGATCTACTTTTAGATGCTCTTAAGTGAAGGGGTTCAATTAAAAATACCTAATTTTAATCAGAATCAGAATCAGAAAACTTTACTGATCCTGGAGAAAACTACGTATGTTATGACTGCAAAGACACTGAGATAAGATCAAATCTAAAGTCTAAATAAATCTTGTCAAAAACTCAAAAAATACACTATGCTCTATACACAAACTCTGGGTATAAAGACTACAGATAAGTAACTTACAGTTAAGTGAATTTTAACAACACAGATGGCAGTACCTTATTGCACTTTGTGGAGATCAGTAGAATGTAGGTAATATTGACATAAGTAGTGATAACACAGGTCAACAGGTCAAAATCCTCAGAGATAAGTTTATGTGGGTTTTGTAGTGTTTTTCATGCTGATTATAAATCTGTGTTTAGTTTTTCCCTACAGTTTTTGTAATGAAGTTAGTTATATATTGCATGATAGTTGGTATATTTAGCATATAATAATCATATGCTAAGCGTTTTGAAGAAACAGTGGTAGCTGACTGACACTGATCATTATATCTATGCCACAGTGTGCGTCTTTCTGACTTCACACTGAAAATATTGAAACAGTTACTTGATTGGTGCCTGCGGTTTAATAAAAACCGCATGCAAGTCTATTTCAAATCTAATATTACTCATAATTCAAAAAGTTGAAGTGACTGAAAAAAATGAAATCAGCATGAAAAACATAGAAAAGTGTGTTTTGGTTTCTGATGATTACAAAACATTTATTTTGTTGACCTGTGTAATCTTTCAAGAGAGAACATTTGAACAAGTTTTTATGAGAGAAAATAGAGAATTAAGAAAATAGTACGTTTCAAAGAGAGAAGATTTAGGGGGAGTATTGGCACCAAATGATAGTTTCATAATACTGTATCTAAAGAATCAAAAGAAAAACTTGTATTTTGCCATCTTTAACACTTTCTTCCCCTGGATGTGCTCTGCAAGAAGCTCTTCTTCTTTTCCATTGATCGAAGTTGTTGCAATTGTTCCATAAGTTGTTCCATGCTACTGAAGGAATTAAGAATCAGTCTGCAGTCATGCTATGTTTAATGCACAACGTTCATTTTACACAATGCTGTTTTCTGCAATCGCTCATAAGTAATGCCACATGACAATAACGAGTTACTGAATTATTCAAGAGAAATCAATAGATAAACAGACATGAACTCAAAGAGTGGAATAAAAGGAGGCTGTAGGGAGAATCTTTTAAAGACAGTGTTTTAAATATTATAGCTGAGACTGATTGATAAATATCAGAATGTCGATCAAAGTGTATTAATAAATGTATTAATGACGACCATTATCTTTAGTCGACAGGGGGCGCCAAAACCATGCGCTGTCCCAGGTTGTGGATTTTCATGATTGTGTGTATATTATACACAACTAAAATATTATAAAATGTAATATATATATTTTTGTATATTTATATGTATATAGAAAGGTAAAATATTTGCTCATGTCTAAATGACGAGAATACACACACACACATAATACTATATAAACACTAAACATATTCATAACAAAAGACACCTTGTTTTACATATAGACATATGTACATCTATATACTTACACACACACACACAGTTTTTGCTCATGTGATGAGAATTGAATATAGAGGGTGAATGTTTGAACACACTTTGTCACACACTATATACAGTGTATAAACACACTTTATGAACACAATGTAATACTACATTAACATTATAGATTAATCACAAAAGAACTCGATTTTCACAGCGTGCCATTAATCATACAGCAATCAGCTACAACTTCTAGTTCTTCCTCTCAGCTTATTTTAATCAAACATGGCAGTTGGAGCTAGCTGGTTGTCAGAGGAGGCCATCGCGTTTTGAGCGTGCTCTCCGGGTGTGCGCTGCAGGAGAGGAGAGACAGGAGACAGGAGAGAGGAGAGAGGAGAGGAGAGGAGGATCCTCCACTGGCTCTCTGCTGCCTCATGCCGGAGTCAGTGGAGCTGTGCAGCTGGGCGGACGAAGGCAGCTCCGCTTCTGCTCCATCAGTCCAAACGCACCTCACCTCTCCGCTGCTTCACCTCTCCTGAGTGTCTTTTCTGTTACAGAGCGGATCTTTTCGCATTTACACTGAGAGAACCTCGGCTTCTGTGGATTTTTCTCAGTATAAGCGATGCTCTGGGACGTGTGAGAGGATGCCTTGGTGGACCTGCTCTGTGAAGCGTGGGGAGAAGTGAAGTGATCCACCCGGGCGCTCTAAGAGAATGACATCAAACCGAAATGAACTCTTGACTCAAAGAAGCGTGTTCCAGGTGTGCACCCGAGCCTGCGTCTGAAGGAGAAGTGAAACGCCTTGGAGAATTTCTTATCATTTGTTTTATCCCGTAAGTTGCGGGACCGGACTGTCCGAGAGTTCGCGCAGTGATGAGCGTTCCTATGTCACCATGAAGCTCCTGCAGCTCTTCGTGTTGTGTGGGTTTCTCTGCACTCACACTGACGGTAAGATTTCGTTTTTATTGTCTACTTTAATTCCCGCTATCTCATCTCTATGTCTCACCGTCAGCTAATACCTTCTTTGTAAAATACGCCTCTTCCTCTTTTGGGCACCAAACCATCATATCATCCACACCACCAGTAACGTTACCTCTGGGCATGTTGACGTTTTAAAATTCCCCTCATGCAAAATATGCCAATGCCACGCTAAATGCAAAACAAAGACCCCGAACTAACGCAATAATGCGACTAACTTTCTGTTCCCAGGACGCAGCTTTTTTTTGGTAAACTTGATGCGTAAAGAGATGCTAGGAGGGTCTCTCGTACATGGCGTCTTGTGTTTAACTCGCCCGGGTGAATTAATTTGCCTGCTCGGGCGTGTAAATGAGCCCACTGTGAATCCGCGACCGCTGTTGAGTCTCTCGCCTTGACGAATCGATAACACGGGAGGTCACGTTTTATCCAGCAAGCATGCTCGCCCCTCAAAGCAGAGTCACAGACACAGACACAGACTGACTGACTGCTCGCTTTAGTGTTCGGAATGGGTGATCTGCTGTTGGGCTCTGGGCTGCAGTCAGTAGAGTATATATATATAGACAAATGTATTGGGACACACCTGCTTTTCAGGGTTTGGGCTAGGCCCCTTACTTCCATTGGGGGGGTGGATCTGACCAAACATTTTGGACAACGTCATGCCTCCAACTTTGTGGACACAGTTTGGGGAAGAACCCAGTGCACAAAGCGAGCTCCACAAAGACAAGGATGTAGGAGTTCGGTGTGGAAGAACTTGACTGGCCCTGAACACAACCCCATCCAACACATTTGGGATGAACTGGAACAGAGATTGTGAGCCAGGCCTGCTCGTCCAACATCAGTGCCTGACCTCATAAATGCTCTACAGAATGATTGAATGGGCACAAATTCCCACGGAAACTCCAAAATCTTGTGGGGCGTCCAGCTCCATATTAAAGTCTATGTGTTTGAGGGCAATGTCATTAAAGTCCCTGATGGTGTAATTGTCAGACGTCCCAATACTTTTGTCCATATAGTGTAGATTAAAAAAAAGGCACACGGCTTTATTTTTTCTATTCTGTTATACAGAATTGTAATGATACTGCTCAGCACTGCCTCAATACATATTGTGTTATATTGTACTATTAATGTGGTGCAGTAGTGTTTCTGGTACATTAACAGTTGGGAGTCTTCCTCAGTATTGATTATGTGCTTTGCTGTGAGCATCTTTTTTACATTGTATTGCAGTGTTATGTTGCTTTCTCTTTATAAAATGGAATTTATTTTTCCATATGTGGTCAGGTAATCTTTTATAGTCCTACGTTGTGAGGGTATGTTGCACTTGTTTGGGGTTAAGTGTCTTGTATAGGGGTCAGCCCTAGCCTTTAAGGATAATGTAGCAGTGGCTGTCTTTCTTCATTCAATTACACATTATCTTATTTATATGGAAAGGACACTGGGCCTTTTTGAAACAGCATTTGAGACCCACTCCAACACCATTTCCCAGGGGATGCGAACCCTAACATGATCTCTTTTGATTTGCATTTGAATTAGGAATCATTTTGAACACCATCAACTGGATGTGTGTGTGTGTGTGTGTAGCCTCTCTATCTGGTTCTGTACTGTTGTGTTTCATGGCAGCATGAGAAAAGGATTTCAGGTTGTAGAGGAGGTGAAATCCTAGCAGGGTCCCCAGATTTCTTCGTCCACAATCTAGTGGCTTAATGGGAGGTGAGGAGTGCATATCTTCAAACTGCATATCCTCTTTAAAGTTCATTTGTTACAGCCCCCTGTACGGTGCCTCAGTTTTTTGGCCGTTTTTCTATAAACACCAGCAATCACTTCAAAGTTGTGAGACTAACTGAGCTTCTGTCTGTAAAAAACGTAAAATTTCAGCTATAAATTTTGTTTTGGAACACCTCCTTATGAGTTACGCATTATTTACCTTTACATTCTGTTAATTTTCTGTATCGGCAGCTACAAGCCTGCACCTATTAGGTTTTTCCATTTATTTCACTGTCGATCAAAATCTTGAAGGTTTTTCTTTTCTTTGTTCTGAAACATGTCTGTTATCAAACTACAATTCTAATACAATATCTCCTCTTATACTTACAGAAAAGTGGTATTGATCGGAAGTTGATAATCCCCACGTTCAGCAGAATTTCTCTGCTTGTTTTAAGGAGTTAGGAGTGAGAAATAATTCACGCTGAACGAGAAGTTCATTGCTGGCAACAACAGAGGCCAATCGGGGTTAAGTAGCAAAGAAATGAATTCTTGCAGAAAAAATGGCCTGAATCTGACAAGCTGGACGTTGCAGTATGAAATTGTTACGTGCACGTTCTGCTCATATGTAGAATTTGCTTACAGTTTTCAGGCTTGAAAAGATGTACTCACACAATATCCGCACACACCATGGCAGTTCCAATGGCTGTGAGCTACTTCATGAGCTTCCAAACTTTAAACCACGTCTGCCTGTCCTCAGAAATCCACATCACACACATTCCTCAGTTTCGCTCTTTCGCTTTGCGCTTATGTGGGGGAAATAGGCCTAATGGCACGATATGCTAATAAATGGTAGCTGCACGCTGAAGAGCAGCTCTGAAGAGTCGGCAGTGTTGTCATGTTCTCTGTGGATGAAAGCGTGTGAAATCTGGGCAGTCATATGTGCAGGGGCACTGAAGGGATTAATGAAGCAACAGCTTTCTGAGGGAGCAGTTGAGCGTGCTTATGCGTGAGCTGCTACATTTGAGTGAGCTGAGCCTTTGCCCGTTTGAGTCGTCTAACTTTGACAGATGACTTGAGCTGCGCTTTATGGTGGGAATTGCCTCGGTCAGACAGGCTTGGGAATCGGGCAGACAGTCTAGACAGGGAGGTTTTGAAACCGAACTGGAGATGGAATTTCATATTTAGAGGCTGCGGTGTTAAATCTTTAATGCACTCGACTGCCACGGGATGTGATGAGTGGGATGGTGGTTTTAACGATTATGTCGCTATAAAATTTCTGTGATCTGTTAATGTCCTCATTTGCATATCGCAGCCTTTTGACTGAAATACACTGTAACAAGCAAATGGTCCCTTAGAGTCTGTGTTGGCTGAGAAACCATCTGAATTACTCACTAGTGCACCCAGTTATGGCACTTATGAGTTCCCTAAATCTTGATGACATGACATGAACGCTGCCCTCTTAGTAGCTCATACGTTTATTTTGTAGCTAGATCTGAAGAGTGATCCAATATAGCAGGAATGCTAATATGTGTGTCTGAACGTTGTGAAACCTATTCAGCGATCAGAGGTTTATTTTGAAATAGAGATCAAACTTGAGATCAACATTGAGGAGCCTGAGCATGAAAACCAACTCAGAGATGCTCATCTAAAAGATCTAAAAATGTTTTCAAAAATTTTCAGCGTTCAGTTAGGATTGACGCGTTTATGCGACTAAAATAGTTTTACCCAGCTGAGAAGTTAATATATTGAAATTTACATTGTTGCTTTATTGGCCTTGTGATTACTATTTGAATGATGGGAGTGGATGCGCTGCACTTGGCGTCTCGCGTGTTTCCCTCATACAAATTGCTGGGTGGATAAGTGGGGTGGGGGTCTGGGGAGACGAAATAAATGAGCGTGGGGGAGGCGGGGCAGTTCACACCCAACTCCAATGAATGATTCTGGCACCCATGCTCTCTGCCATAAATGGTTATACTAAACTCTTATCTCAAAACTATAATACAGTTAGTGTCACAGGTTCACATTAAACCACTTTGATGACCATTATGCCAACCTTTTGAAACAGTAAGTAAAAAAAAACTTGTAAGTAAAAGGGATCCTATCAAAAAGTGTCATTTTAATTTCGAAGCTCAATTGTCCTTTTTGTAGGACTGTATTCAAAAATTATTTACTCTTTGTCAGGCATATACAGCATTTAACAGATGCTTTTATCCAAAGGGACTTCCATTCCCTAACTACAGGGGGCAGTCTCCCTGGAGCAACTTGGAGTTGGGGGTCTTGCTCTGGAACCAAGTGGTGGTGTGCTGAGGTTAGGATTTGAACGCATGACCTCTTGGTCCAGAGTCAAGTGTCTTTCCCACTAGGCCACCATCACCCCGTAATTTTGTAATTGTATTCCTTGTATTCCTTGTAATTGTATTAATTCATTGTCAGGTTTATTCAATAGTTTACTGTTTGCTTGTGTGCATGAATGAAGTGAGTTGACTTTACTTGCTGTCCTTGAGGCACAAACGGTTGGTGTTAGTTTTGTACTCAGTTTCACAGATAAAGTTTAGTTTGGGAACCTACTGTGAGTAGGTTTTTAGAGTTTTTTCACATTGTAATTCTGATGAAAATTATTACTCCAGAATCCTGGCATGAACCACTATTTTATATAGCTCTTAGAAGCTCTCCAGCACTATTTATTCATGATTATAATATTTTTCTAGAAAAATTAGGTAGAAATAATGGTACTCACCATATGAAAAAATAAGGTAAGATAAGAAAGAACTTTATTTATCCCGAGGGTTCTTTTGTCGTGAACACGCTCAATGCAGCAAGAGGAACAAGAGGAATAAAGATATACAATAAGAACAGTAGAGTAGTGCAAATAAAATATCAAAATAACTCTAACAAAGTAACAATATACTGTACATACAAATTTAACTAAGTAGAAAAATAGCAAATAAATAAGAGGAAAACAGAAAGAGAGAGGAAAGTAGCTTAAAAAGCAGAGAGCATGCATGGACAGTCCTGTATGGTGTTGATAGCTACTCAAAGTTTAAATATCAAAATCAGTGCTGAATAATTGGTCCTGTGCCACCTCGAACATCATCTACAAGTCATTTGTTCCTTAAAACCACAGGGAGCCTAAATCCATGTTTTCTTTTTAATTAGGTTAATCTTGGTCTTGTGGGCTTGCATAAGCCATACCCTCATCAGACAGGCTGATGAGTCCCACCCAGACAGCTTTAACAAAACTACACTAAATGGACAAAAGTACTGGGACACAACTGCTTTTCAGGATTTGGTTTGGGTCCCTTACTTCCAGTGTTACTTTCGATCTTAATGCTTCAGGTACCAAGATATTTTGGACAGCACCATGATTCCAACTTTGTGGACACAGTTTGGTGAAGAACCTTTTCTGTTCCAGCATGACTGTGTCCCAGTGCATAAAGCAAGCTCTGTGGCTGGAGGAGTTCAGTGTGGAAGAACTTGACTGGCCACACAGAGTCCTGACCTCAACCCTATCCAACACCTTTGGGATGAACTGGAGCAGAGATTGTGAGCCAGGTCTTCTCATCCAACATCAGTGCCTGACCTCATAAATGCTCTACAGAATGAATGGACACAAATCCTCACAGAAACTCCAAAATCTTGTGGAAAGCCTTCCAAGAAGAGTGGAAGCTGTTCTAGGAGGACCAACTCCATATTAAAGTCTATGTATTTGACTTTGTGTCATTAAAGTCCCTGTTCAAGACATCACTACAGAAAAACAGAGCAAAGTTTTTACTAAGATGTAGATGTAGTAGGATCTACAACACCAGCAGATGTAGTGCCCATTTCACTGCTTTGTTTTGTTTAGTGGTGCACAAGTGATGGTGAAGACAAAGAGTCTTGGACAGTGAGATTTTAATCAGAATCAGAATCAAAAAACTTTATTGATCCGGGAGGAAATGGATTAATTTCCTGAATGAACTACTCTCATCGAAATATTAGACCACAGTTCTTAGACTGAATCAGTGTCTTTTGATTGTAATTTTGTCGTAATTCCACCTAGGTTTTAAAATTCAAATTTCCTGGATGTTTAATAAAATCTTGACTTTTAGTTTCATATAAACATACAAAGTACTTCACATTGTGTTTCCTGGGCCTTGTCTCGTTCCAATGCTTGAAACGCAACAAGATATAAATGTTTTTTAAATATAATATAAATGTTTTTTAAAACTATAAGCAGAAAAAAAACAATTGTCTTATATTAAAAAATACTAAGATAGTTCATAGTTTGGCAACATATTTTAGAGTCAGTTTAGCTTCTTTTCCAATTGAAGAGCCAACTTTCTGTTCCATTGCTGATGAAGTGAAAAGGTTTGTTACTTCTGCAGTCAGAATATAATACTGCACCATTTATGGTGGAATGAAAAATAAGGTTCCATTTAAGGTGGGAATGAAAATAAAAAGTCACCTTCAATTTTATATAGTTCATTGTGAGTATAGTAACTCAGGTCACCGAGTGACTCCTTAAGTTATTTTAATGTTTTTACTAAATTTGTACAATTTGCTGTGCTGCTATTTCCTGCAGACCAACTGCTTGAATACTAAATGTGGACACGAATACCAACATAACACATGAATACTTAAGCCTGTGTGCATCAAAAGGAGCAGGAAACTACATTTGATATATTTGATATAGTATCGATACTGTGTGAAAAAAGTATTGTACCAGCTTAATGTTCAGCATTAAAATGTATCGATATATCAATATTTTCAACACTATTTCCATTCTTTTTTTAACACTATAAAGCCACACAT
Source organism: Brachyalestes nurse (assembly GCA_037974405.1). NCBI lineage: Eukaryota > Metazoa > Chordata > Actinopteri > Characiformes > Alestidae > Brachyalestes > Brachyalestes nurse. The sequence continues at coordinate 5,138,357 of JBBPCY010000035.1, forward strand.
TTATGGAAATCATAATATAAATTGGTGTGGTTTATGGGACATTCTTAAAATAATTCATGGGCACTAATCTAACAAGCACAAATTCATTTATATGTAAATATTTTTCATTTGAGGCCCCACAAACCTATGCACAGACGTATGGGTATTCGTATACAGACACACACTCTCTCCACGAGGAGAGGGCAGAGCACTTGAGTGAGCTTCTTAATGAAAAAACTGATTGAACTCAATGAGTCCTTCACTCCTGTATGGTTATGGGAATATTGAGCGTCCTCTACCTTGGTGACATGACGTGACTGCTGCCCGGTTCTTCACTCATTCTTAGATGCACACCACCGCTGTACTGCGGAGACAAACAGATTCTTGAGGTCGAGATTTACACTCATGAGTTTTGGATTGTATATCATCAGACCACTGAATAGAGGTGTGAACCTTCACAGGCCTCACGATTCGATTCAATTCCGATTATTATGTCAACGATTGGAGGCGATATATCGATGCATCTCGATGCATTCCATCAATTTTCTACATTACTTCACATTTTTTTGTTTTCAAATACAAGCAGTGAGATGTAAGCTCCTGTTTTTATTCAACAAAAACCGAAAATGTGAACAAAAATTGTGACCATTACACTAAATTGTAAACAGAAATAAAGAATATAGCAATAGCTCATTGAGACGTAAACAGAAATTGTGCCCACAGCAAAATAAGTAGTATAGGCCTAGCCTACATCTTCAATGAATAAGGTCAGTCTTCAAAAACAAAACATTCTGCGGTACTACTTTTTAACTACATTTTTAAAATCAAGCAATGTCATCATGATATAATCGATTATGTCCTGCCAATGCATCGATGTATCATCGTCCACGTCCATATCATGATGCATCGAATATGTGATTAATTTCAGCCCCTACCACTGAAGTCTTGAATCACTGTTAATCCAAATTAATACTATGCCAAAAAGTATTTTGAAATGTAAATGTAGAGAACATCCAGCAAAGCTGAAAATTGTACTTCTCATGTCATTCGCTTAGTAGTGGGAACTATGGGCAAAAATATATATCATGGTATAATTTAAAACTGCTGGATAAAATCTGACTTTTTCTAAATAGAAAAAAGGGCTTAAAGGGCCCCAGAACATTGAGAATAAAGATGCAACCTATTATTTAAAGACCAACCAAAGTGTGCTGAAGTTCTCTTAGACCAGGTAAAACCTACTCCATCATTAAAGGATAAATGAACTGTTATTGCGGATGTAATTTTGACCCAGCATTTGTTTTTACAGTCATATGCAGAGCCGTGTGAAAATGCTAATCGTGTGTGTTTTAATGTAGCCGCTGAGACCCTCACTGTCTTCAAACAGCAAGTGATTATTTGTCACATATTGGTATTGTGGTATTTACCACAACTTCTATTTTAGGACGAATTTTAAATTTTAGAACTGAAAGCGGAATTCTACCCACTACTATACTGACCATTTATTGTTACTTAAATTAAACACCAAGCGCTTAATGCTCAGACTATCACATTACATCCCACATTAAATGCAGCTTGGTGCAACATATAACATATAAAGTTTCACATGCTGATCCATTTACTGTGGCAAGAGTGGACATTTATAAACCCTTACTACTTTGTGTACAAGTTAAAGGGGGGGGGGGCAACATCTCGGAATGTGTCACTGGGAAGATGTGAGATATAACAGGTTAATGAAATTATTTTCATAGTTTTAAACAAAACTGAAGAAGTGTTTCTCTTTTTCTCACTTCTAGCATCCCGTATTCGTCAGGAGGACTTCCCCCCTCGGATCATGGAGCACCCCTCAGACCTGATCGTGTCGAAGGGTGAGCCAGCCACTTTGAACTGTAAGGCAGAGGGGAGGCCGTCCCCCACCGTGGAGTGGTACAAGGACGGTGAGCGTGTGGAGACAGACCGGGACAATCCACGCTCGCACCGAATGCTCCTGCCCAGCGGCTCACTCTTCTTCCTGCGCATCGTGCACGGCCGCCGCAGCAAACCGGACGACGGCAGCTATGTGTGTGTGGCCAGGAACTACCTGGGAGAAGCGGTCAGCCACAACGCCTCGCTGGAGGTGGCATGTAAGTGTCCTGAAAATCTCTCGGTCAAATGGCACTTTTCCACTGACACAAGGAACCGTTCCGTGAACAAATGTCTATTTGTCTATTCTAAATGTCTATTCTATTATAAATAAAGCCAGCCGTACCCATGCTGTTAGACTCCAGAGTCATAAGCAGGCCGCAGTTGAGCTTACTGCATCACTGCTTTCTGATTGGTCAAAAGGTGTCATCACAACATGGAAAGAGTCCATTGTTTTTTATTGCTGTACAAACTAACAACTAGGAAGTCCAGGAAGTTTGGGCTTAAGAGAAATTTCAGTGGAGGTTTTCAACGACTTTGTCTTTAACGCTGTGAGAAATGCGAACGTGCACCAGGCCAAGTTAGCTGGCTTAGGTTTCCATCACAAGGTTAAATAACACAATAACAAAATTTACAAACTCAAACAAGACTACAAATAATTAAAGACCATAACATCTAAAGCTGTTCTGACAGAAACACTTTGGTTGGTTTTGGGACAACGACCAGCCGTAAACTGTGGGGAGAGAATTGCGCTGCTAATACAATAGCAACACCTTTACTGAGATACAATGGAAAATCAAAGCGTGCTTCAAGTTCCATAAAAACACAGAATGGCCTGGTTCCTGTACACCTGTGGAAAAGTGCCTTAGGTGTCTCTATAGCTAGAATTTTGTGGTATTCAGTTCAACAATCTTTTATTGGCATTTTATTTGACATCATCTGAATTTCCATCTGCTTCAGATTTGTCCCGTGTTTCAACATAACAGAAACAAGTCGATTTGACATCTACTACTGAGAGCCAAATTAAGAGCAGCTGATCAGTTTTCTGAACTACACTTGATTTTGTGTGTGTGTGTGTGAGTGTGTGGCCGTAATGGCTTGAGGCTGTGTGAGAGGAATTGGTCCTAACAGCTGACAACAGCTTGATCTATAGATAGTCATTACTGGAGTCCTAGGGACGTAAATGACAGAAAAGCCATTAAACATTGAAGAGGTCTCTAGGTTATTCTTTTATTTGTTTTGCCATTCTGCGTTCCATTCTCTTTCCTTTCTGTACGGCCTTATTTTGCCTGAGGGAAAGAGTAGGTGGGTGTTAAATGAGGTGTTGAATTTTTCAGTGTTTGGCCGTGGGGTACAGTAGGTCATGATGTCAGCAGGTTAGTGGATACAGTAATGAAGAGGACAAGTCTCAAACATGGAAAAAGACAGGCCAGAAATTACATGCTGGACTTAATTGCCTAGTTACAGCCCATGGAATAATAAATAAGTAAATTACATGGATCCAGTCATAATAATGGATCCAGTCATAATAATGGTCATCTTAATATGTTCACTAACGATTTGTATCATTTTCCAGACCACTCTTTCCGAGTGTACGTCACAATGGCATCATGTCTGTGGATTTCAAAATCAGAGCGTCTTTGAAAAGCTTGATCTTTTATGCTGCACTCAAAATGCTGCAGAGCAGTGTTATAAACAGAGCTATTATACATTGTTGTACTGTGGCCTGAAAGTTTAATTATATTGTCTGCAGTGTTTAATTGTAGAATTGGCCAACAGGATGCAAAACAAATATCATGAAAAATCCTTGCAACCACTGCAGAATACGTAAGTATAGAATAATATCCAGAGTTTATATCCAGAGGCAATAGGGAAGAATACAGTCTCTATTTACATACAAGAAAGTTTGAGTGATACATGATATATGAAGAGGCTCCCAAGTGGTGCAACTGTCTAAACACTGGCTTGCAACTTCCCTGGCAATCTATAACCAGCAGTCCAAGACAGTGTAGAAGACTTTGCTGTATCTCAGTGGGTCAGATGGACCTCTCTCTCTCCCAATCTCTTGGGGAATACTTGGGGAGTGTCTTGGTTGTCTAACATAACATTAGCAGTTAGTGTTCTCCTTCAAGCATGTTGAACTGTCCAATGACATTACATTAGTAGCGGTTTGAAAAGTGTCTGCCATCACATGACTTGCATGTGCTAGCCTTCACCCTCCCTTTGTTGGTAGCACCATGTGATATGTGGAGACTTAACTAATGGGTAGAGACTGAACTGAGCTGAACTGAGGACCAAATGGGACCAAAAAAGAATGTATACATGTATATATTATGCACAGCTCTGGAAAAAAAATAAGAGACCACTGCAAACATGTTCAGTTTCTCAAGTTTTATCTTTTATGGGTGCAGGCATTGAACTCAACAGCTTTGCCTTAGTTTTTAAGAACTGCTGACAATATTTCTCCTAATTTCCAAATAAAGATATTGTTCGTTAAAGCATAATATTAAGGGAAATGACAAAACATCAGAAGAAGAGAAATGATGCAGTGTTTCCAGAACTGGAGTAATTCAAAGAAAACTTGTTCACCCTTAAAGAAAATGGCACTAACTACCTTTGACGTACTTCTAGTAGTGTTTTTCCGTCCAACTGGATACATTGTGAGAGGAGAGTGCTGATTATAGCAGTGGATTTTTATAGTTTTCCTCATTAAATAAGATGTGATTCAGGTGATCACTAATCAGTACCTCATAAAGCAGAATGAGGTGCTTGTGTAGGAATTTAACAGACACTGGCATGGACTGGTTCTCACACTCATAGAGATGCTGATTTAAAAATAAACTGCAGTGGTCTCTTATTTTCTTTCCGGAGCTGTATGTATTCATGTGTGGATGGATGAATGGATGCATTAATTAATTAAATGTAGAGACTTCTGTTGCTTTTCCACTGGCACAAGGAACTGCACCATACTGCGAACAAATGTTTTTCTATTACAAATAAAGCAACACGTACCTGATCCGTACCCATGCTGTCTCGATGACAGGGCCAAAATCAGGCTGCAGCCGAGCTGATGGTTGGTTAAAATGTTCTCATGACAATAGACAGATTTCAAAAGAGATAATTATTTTTTACAGACTGTTCAAAAAATACCCAGAAACGCTAGAGATACACACTAACTGTCAAGGTTTTTATTGTACACAAAAAACAAGAAGGCACGAGGGCAAGAATCCTAAATATAATACAACCTATGATAAAGTGAGGGTGGACAGACAACCAGAACTAAAACAGAGTGGGAGTTTTCTAACAGTGTGAAAAATGCGAAGGCGCACCAGGACATCTCTAACAAGTTAGCTGGGTTAGGTTTTCACTGAATGGCTAAAAAATGCCTAGAAAACAAAAAACTCAAACATGACTAAATAAAAGACCCCAATGACAAAAGCAGCTCTGACAGAAAAATTCCAGTTGTCTCTATGGTTCTACGTCAAAATTGCTGATGCTTCACCAACACAATTACCTGGCTAAGATACAATGGGGAAAAAAGTGTTCCTGTATACTTACGGAAAAGTGCCTTTTGTGTCTTGCTCAGTAATATAGTAGTGTATTAGTTACTTGTTATTCATAGAGAATGACAGGCTTTGGTGTTTCAAGTTATATTGACACCATTATCAATTGCACAGTCTTTCTGTGTGTTTGTACACAGCTGGTGAGGATAGTGTGCTGTATATTTTTTAAGAGAAATGGACCAGAGAATGACCTTTTTGCCATACATGGGCATGTTAGGGGAAGTGCCTCAGGCCACTTCAACAGAATTTCCCACTGACTTCCAGTTACTTTCTGCTAAGTGTTAATGTTTTATGCGCATATACTGAAGTTCAGATAATATTGCACTCATCAGTAGTAGGTCCTGTAATCTTTACAAAGTTACAGACCTGATGAACTGTTATTTTTTGAATACATTGTAGTAATGTGCACACACTTCATCTGCTAAATATGGAACCGCACTGCAGCATAAACCTAAACACCCCCTCTAGCTTTTTATCACCATCCTAATGAAATCACGGCATGGCTTATGAGTCTGGATTCATAACAGATGAAGAAGAATTAAGAATCAGGCACACCTTTTCAGCCAATTACACCTGGGTCTGCTTTTGACACTGTGGTGATTAGCTGACCATTTGGCGATTAGCAGATCAGTAAAAGTGTGTCAAGTGAAGTCAAGAGTGACCTGCTAACATCGCGTCTTGCTAACGAATGCAATACCCCTGAGAAACAGCAACAAGCCTTTGCATATTTGTATACTAATTTATGTTGAATAGTTGAATGATAACTAAGAAAACTGGAACGAAGAAGGTCACTGATTTGCAGTCCAGCTTTCAAGGTAAAGCTAGCCTCTAAAACAGGATTATTTTGTGTTTTTCCATCATTTTTGGAGATTTAGAAAAAACATGTATAGGGCACATTCTTGAAGGGCTTTAGGAACTGAATTAAATTGAGTGCAGTAATAATTGCTGGAAAGAATGTCAAAACAGGGTGTAATTAAATGGTGAAATGAAACAGTGTATTCGCCGTGGTCTCTTCCGAGGATATATATGTTAGAGCTCTGTAGACAATTATATGTTAATTTTAACACATAAAATATTGTAACTCGACCTCAAAATTAAAAATCGTATTCATATGTGATATTTTATTGAAATTGCCATAAATATTTTTGTGAGGCACAGTATGCTTTTCTAAGCATATCATAAATATCATAATAAGTCATGTTTAATAGAATTTAATGGAGGACAGTTACGTGATGTAAGAAATGGGTGGGATACACATTATAATATGATACACTCACAAAATACACAAATGTTTTTGACCAGTGTTTATTTTTAAAACCAAATGATCATCAGTAATAAAAAAAGAAATGTCTGATAATGACATGAATTAAATTTAGTTTTTGTTTTATATTTTTAAATTCCTTTTTTAAACATTAGTTTATTCATCTTAATAAGTAAAAAAATGCCATATGATAAATGAAAATGCTAAAGGAGTTTCTAAGAACTAGATGTGGTTCACTCTGAGGTAGTGGTCAGAGCACAAAGAGATGGAAGAGTGAACTTTCTAAATTTTTAATCACAAAGATGGCAGTATTTGAACACAATTTTATGTGTGAACAACAAAATGTCCACTACCACAGATTGCACATAGCACTGTAACATCAAACATTCAGTTTTTACCACCACCGCTAACATGAAGCAGCTCTGCAAACATGTAACCAAAATGTTCATCTTAGCTGGCCACAAAGTAACTAACTAATTGGGGATTATACATAATTTAAACAGCTAATACAGGATACTCACTTTATTCATGCAGATGGTAAACTAAGTGATGAGCTTCAACCTGTGATCTGTTTATCATGATTTCACACACAGAATGAAACACTTTTTATACATACAATAATGAAAAAAGAGGTAAACGTGAATGTTAGAGCATGCGTTTACCAAGTTTTGGATGGTAAACATCACACTCTCTGACTTGAATGCAGTTTCAGTTGAAAATATCAGTTTTGCCATAAATGTATCGATACCACCACAAGCTTTTCCTCAATACATGAATGTATCGAATGCAGCTCTAGATATACCCTAATGTCTGGATACATTTTGATGAGCAATTCCATTAGTTATCTGATGGGAATAATAAATTGCCAAGGGGGCGTGGTGAAAGTGGTTGGTGGTGAAAGTGGTTGGTTTAGTTGGATTGAGTAGGCTTGATTAGGTTTTAAAGATGCAAATCATATGCCCCTTATATAATTGGCTGGTTTTGCTTCATTACACGTGGTAACAGATGGTGTCATTGTTTAATATCTGAAAATGGGAACAGCCCAGATGAATATACATATCCAATATGCATGTACAGTAATCCCTCGCTTTTCGCGAGGGTTACGTTCCAAGAGCACCCGTGTTAAGTGGAAAAACCGCGATGTTGTGTTTTGGTAAAAAAAAGCCAAAAAATGCCTATTTTTATAGTGTAAACCCTAAATATGCTCCCAGAACTCAGTTTAATGCATTATACTTAAAGAAAATATAAAGTTAAGCGCATATTTGCCACTTTAATTTAATTTACAGTAATAAAAATGCAGTGCTTTACACAAGAGATCCCAGGGGGAAAATGCCTAAAAACCGTTAGAGTTAGCAGTTAGCATTAGCACACAGATCTCCTCAAGATCTACCGAACTGTGGAGTTTGACATGTCTGAGTGCTTTCCCCGCCAAGATATGCAATTCTGAAGGTCTCCTTGTGCAAAAACATCCAGAAAAAATATATTAATTGCTTAATAGATTTGGACATTTCAGCTTAGTATAGAATTTTTCAAAACACTTGTGAATTTATCTTCCCCTCAAGGACTGCATGCTGGCCAGGCCCTGATGCAGCAAAGGAGATGCAAATCATGATCTTTCCTCTACCATACTTTACAGCTGGGATGTTTTCATGATGATGTGCAGTGACCTTTTTACGCCAGAAAAAGTGCTGAGTTTTCTTTCCGTGAAGTGGAAAGACTGATGAGTCTTCATTGTGCTCTTGGGATCATTTTGACTGGGCCCCACTTCTTGGTAGCCTCAGTCCCATAGTGTCCATTTGTAGAACATTTGCCTGTAGACTGGTAAACTTCTAAATCTTTGAAATCTGTCTAAGCCAGTCATTTATGTATCACTAAAGATACATCTCTGTAAGGAAGTCCATTTCTGTTATTGGCTAGCTCAGCGATGGAGACATGTCAGTCATCATCATCTTCAATATCAGTGTCTGGGCAGCCACGCTGTTTAAAAAAATTATGAAGCACTGCTGCTGCAATAATAACAATGCAGCACCCCATAGGTTCAAACTGCAGTGTATTTCGGAGACACTGGAAACTATTCTTCCACACACCAAATGTGCGCTCTATTAGCCCTCTGGTGAGAATATGAGCTTGGTTATCATGCTGTTGCTCTGTTCTGTCTAGATGGAGATAAGAGGTGAAGAATAAGTTTGTCTGTGCATACCCACTATCACCAAGTAGGATTCCAGAGTGATGTGTTGCTTCAAACTGAGCATACAAAGAGGAGTTTCCAACATGCAACAATACTGAAGAACTGCATAGTGGGAGTGCACACTCCTTGTACATTTATTGAAAACCAGTTTTTATGATTTCTGAATTCCTCAGCATTTGCTGTAGAGGGACACTTGATGGTAATGTGGCAGCCATCAATACAAACAATGTCTACAGGCAAGTTCCCATTTTCATAGAAATCTACCTTGTAGGTGGACTGTTCAGCAGCATTTGGGAACTTGATGAAATCCTTTTTCAGTTCACATATAGCACTGCCGACTTTGTGTACCATTTTGCACACTGTTGATTCACCTACACCAAACAACTCCCCAGTTTCACAATGGAGGGTTACACATGCCAAATTAATATTTGTAAGGAATCATCAGGAATAGGTGTGCCCCTGACCAAGTCATGCTGGGCTGCAGCAAAACAATTATTTCTGTTGCATTTTCTTTCGACATACGGAAATGGTCAAGAAAATGTAAATCATCAAAATCATTCAGTGGGTTGCTCCTGTATTTAAGCAACCTTCTTCCTGGTCTTGGTAGTGGTCTCTGATCATTGTCGAAATACTTGTGGTAAATACGTTTCTGCTGCTGAGAGCGTGAGCCCTGAGGCAAGCAGCTTTCAATCTGAGGTTAAACCTGCGCTGACCAGGTTTAATTTAAGACATCATTTAGATCGGGATTAGATCTAATCCTACTTCTAGAAATCTGATTAAATCAAGACCAGTGCAGGTCTGAGACTATTTTAATCCATGTGTGAGAAAGCCACTTCCGTAAAACCAGGTTTAAAATTACATTTAGTCTACGACTAGGCTTAATCCCTCTATGGGAAACCGGCCCATAATTGTTTAACTGCAAGACTGCTCTGTGGTCATGCAGGTATGCCTTTCTTTTCATAGAACCCAACTCTGGAGTGTCTTTGAAGAGAAACTCGGGAGAAAATTCCCCTTCATGTTCTGGCAATTCTGGTCGAGATTCAAGAGTGAAGATTCTAGATCCTGTCACATGCATAGTCATACATATACAAAACACAGAGAAATTTATCCTGAACCGCTCCTTTTGACTGTGCAAACATGATAGACAGTAACTAATTTTTTTTTCCTGGAATTTGTTGGCTGGGGTCCTAACAGTGGGTGACCGTTAGGGGTCACCCTTAGTTAAGTTTGTTTTGTGTTTAGGTATAGGCTTTTATTTTGACATGTTTCCTGTTTAGTCACAGCTGGTGTTTCGTTAGGTTATTATCACAGTCAGATGTTTTGAGTTTGAGTTTAGTGTTTGTTTGTTTGTTTATTGGTTCTTTTGGGTTCTAGGTTTTGTATATAGGGGTTTTGTTTCAGTTCATGGTTGTGGGTTCACCGTTGCGCTTACCATGGGTTTGTTTGTGTATTATAGTAATTGAAGGAAACTGTATTGGCCCTCATGCCTATTTCTTTGGTTTTTGTTTAAATAAAAGAGAAACTTTAAAGGATGTCAGCGTGTCCGTGTTTCGCCTGCATCACCGAGTGGACCCGCGGTGTGACAGAATTTTCTGAAACACAAAATAAAATTAAGAAATAAGTACAAGTAGATATATGTCTAAATGTAAGTACAATGTAGAATTTAAACACAATCTAAAATTTTCTAAAACACATATAAAAGTAAATCACTTGAACAAGGAGCACAAGTACAATAGATAGTACAATAAAAAATAGTACAATAAAAATGAAAGCTACAAATATTTGAGGTTATAATATGTAATTATATAAATGTAGCAGCAGTGTACAATGTGCAAATGACCAGAGTAATGTAAACAGAATAATGCAAACAGAGTGACCAGAGTAATATAAACAGTAGTGTAGCAGCATGTGATGTAGTAATAAATCAGATATAATGTGAAATATGACAGTTCTTAAATATGGGAATGAATACGATATGAGTCCTTTATGCTAAAGATATGTTAATGCTATGAGGCGAGTGGGGGCATGTTCTGATTCAGGGCTCTAATGACTTGAGGATAGAAACTCCTCTTGAGTCTCTCTGTTTTGGCCCTGATGGTGTGGATAGATTTGGCTAACCAGTTTTCCACAAAAAAATACAACCAACATTTCTAACTAGACTACAAACCTGAATTCCAGATGTCTGACTTACTTTTTTTTACGAGAGCACTAACGGCTTCTACACTAAGGGAACCCTTCCTCTACCATGGCTTCAGACTCCAAGCACCCACATGCGCCATCACCCCAGCAACACAAACATCCGCAGGTTAGGTTGGTCGCCTCCCACATATGATGTTCCCCACATAAAAACAAACTGTAAAATGTATTCAATGCAAATGTATAGGCTACTTTGCGGAGTCCGGAGAACAATGTCTGACGAGTCTAATATGTGACAGATGTGTGACAAAGGGAGGAGTTATAGAGTCTGATGAGTGACAGAGGGAGGAGTTATAGGGTCTGATGTGTGACAAAGGGAGGAGTTATAGGGTCTGATGTGTGACAAAGGGAGGAGTTATAGAGTCTGATGTGTGACAGAGGGAGGAGTTATAGAGTCTGATTTGTGACAGATGGAGGAGTTATAGAGTGATGTGTGACAAAGGGAGGAGTTATAGAGTCTGATGAGTGACAGAGGAAGGAGTTATAGGGTCTGATGTGTGACAGAGGGAGGAGTTATAGGGTCTGATGAGTGACAAAGGGAGGAGTTATAGAGTCTGATGAGTGACAAAGGGAGGAGTTATAGAGTCTGAATGTGGTGGGAGGAAAGGGTTTTTGTGCCACAAATAAACACAGAACTTGTTTCAGACCATGAGTCCGTTCTTCGTACATCGCTAACTCAGTTAGCTGGATTTGATTGTTGTGGATTTGTCCTGATCTTGGATTGTTTCGTTCTTCGATGCCCATC
>JBBPCY010000035.1:5159246-5182893 GCA_037974405.1 Brachyalestes nurse
GTGATTGGACATAAAGTCACGTCTGTCATTTTGAAGCGAAGAACTACCCTATCACAGTAGGCAGTCGCCTGTTTCACAGGTGGGACTTATTTTCCATTAGAGTCCATTCAAGACCTGTAGTCTTATAGAAACCGCCACTGGTACATAGTGAGACAAAATATTGTCCTCCGGGACCATAAGTGCAACATACAACACAACACAGACAAACGTGAGGGTTAAAAATGGGGAATTAATTGAAATGAAACCTGTATATGTATAAATATATCTTTGAAAGTGCAAAGATATATTCAAAATTTTAAGTATTTTCGTCACTGCAGGTGGCAACAATGTGCTTTTAGTCTTCTACTTGGTGGAAGATGAAACAATTAGAAATATTATTTTATACATCACCATCAGGATTTTTTTAGTGGCTGCAGCAATCAGTGTTCCCCTCCTCATCCATTGGTAGAATGCAAGAAAGGCCCTGAGCTCCTGGTTTTAGCTCATCACATAAGAGAAAGAAAAGTATCTTTATATTTAGTATCATTATATTATTTTTTTTAGTGAGTCATCACACTGGTCATGCCTTCATATCAACCTCTTATGGTAAATGTATTTAAAAAATAGACAAATAATGCGCTGGAGGGACCAGTCGCAAAGCCAGGAGTCTCAAAGAGTCGAATCTGCAAAAAAATGGACATTTGTTGTGCAGTGGATTGCTCTAAGCATCAGAAGTTGAAAGTGTCAGTCCAAGAAATATTAAAACAGGCATTTGTCCTGAAGTCCTAATTCATATGTATGTGGACAGTAGCCTACATACATATATTCATGTAAGTGCATCTGTGCACATACAGTTCGTCCTGCCTGTTTGTATAGAGTGCATGCATGACAACTCCTGAAGTACAGCACAGTAAGTGGTCGTTTAGTGCGATGCCACGTTTTCCAGAATCCATCTACCATTCACATCCCCAACGTGAGTCTTAGTCTCTGGCTGGTCCTACCTGACTGGGTTTATGGAGTGAACATCTGCTCTGTCAGCCACATGGCCGCCGTAGTAGTTCCATTATTCATGTCTTCGCTTTATCTGGGGCAATGCCAGTGTTTCTCTAGTCTCCTCACAACCCCTCTGCTCCCCGTGACCTAGTCATCCATTTGAGCACTCCATTCAGAACGCCGGTGAAAGTGGAGAGTGACATCACCAGGTAGAAAGCCCAATACTGTACCTTTGCTCTGAGGCACAGTGATGAAACATTTAGAGAAAAGACATCCCGGCTTCACTAATTCATGAACGCTGCTGTCAGTCGGTTATATAAAGGTATTAATGCCTGACTTCGGTTGAGATGTTTCCACCTAAGGTTTACCTGAATATTCTCTATCCACTCTTTCGTTTCTTTTGCATGTTTACTCTCTCCCTTTAACTTTTGGGTTGCACATGACTCTGTGGCTTGGAGTGAATTCATATTTTGATTGTGCTTTTCAATCCAATCACCGTGTCTAGACGTGTCGTAGGCAGATGTGCCTAACAGCTGCATGGTGACTAGCGAAACCTTTTGAACCAGTCAATCAATTTGTTTGTCTTAATTCACTCTCAGACATGGTGTGGGCTGTAATTGATTTGGTCCAATCACAGTCAATTAGCATGCAGCTTTCTCAATTAAGCTGTGTGCATGCATATGTGCGTGGTGTGTATGTTTGCACGCATGTGTGTGTGTCTGGGGGAGGGCATTGTCAGCTAAAGTGGCTCGGTACAGATGGGTAGAGCGGGTGGTGGGATTAGGTGTGTTTGCATGGGGGTTTGCTGTAGAATCTGGCACACTGACAATTCAGCACAGTCCGCCACCCTAAACCTCCTAAACTCTCCTCCTAAACCTGTCAGCCTTCCCAGACATCCACCACCTTCCTCCTAGCGCTACAATCTCTGCTATTCATAGCTCCATATATTCAGTTTCACTAGAACAAACCTTGTTTTGACTAAATACTGAATAAGACATTTTCCTGCAATTCCAGAGTCTGTCAATATAAAGCAAATCTAGTCAAGTTTGGCCAGAATATGCCAGACTATCAGCTACCAGCATGCATTTTCTTTGAACACTGCTTTGAAGATAATGTTTATGCTAAATGTTTATGCAGGGCAGTTTCACACCATTTTGAATAAAGCTTAACCTGATCACAGACGTTTCTAATATCACAGATTGCTATTTGTCTATTTTCGCTTAGCATTTTAAAATGGTTCCACAATGCAGATATCGGTTCTGAAAACCTGTTTCACTGCAGCTAGTTATGAGTATTGTTTCTTTATGTCACCCCTGCAACAATATAATACAAAAGCTTTAACAAAAAACAGGAGTTTATGTAAAAATGTACTAAAAAGCATTTCAGTTAAATTAAATTCAGTTTTATTTATATAGCGCTTTTTACAACTAAGTTGTCACAAAGTAAACCAAAGGCGACAGATGTGAGAAAAAACTCCCTGAGCTGGAGGAAGAAACCTCGGGAGGAACCAAGACAACATTTATGTTGTTTTTTGTGCCACCAAGTTTAATTCACTTAAATGGTCACCAAAAAAGAGAAAGCAGTGCACAGTTAACAGTTCATCATTCAATAAAACATGCTAACTAAGGGGAAAGTAGCTGGTTACCATTAGCTTACCTAGCACGAAAGCAGCTCTGCTCACTACAGAACATGTTTGATTGTAGCTAATTAAAGCACCAACACAAGCTTAGATGATAATTAATAAAATCCTAATCCAGTGACAATCCTGAGAGTTCTATCAGGGTTTTTTGTTTCTAAAACCTTAAATAAAAGAAATTTGGGCATTTTGGTGTGTCTGATGCCATTTTCTGTGACATAGGCACACCAAACGAAGCTCAGCACTTCTTGAGCATAAACAAAGCCTATAAGGAGTCGTTTTACCGTATGATAATAGATTCATGTTCCTTGTCTTCTAAGGGTTAAGTGTTTAAAGCGCAAAGTTGAATGACTGGTGACGGCCAGAATCTAACGTGTGTAGCTCTTAGCCATCACTGAGCCACTGTCATGACTAGTTTTCTTGAGGTATCCCTGGCCCTGATTTTTCCCCATCTTTGCAGCAGCACCACACATTAGTGATACTGGTAAAATTGGTAATATTGGATATTTCAAATCAGACCAGAACATCCCTAGACAAAACAAATAAGATCAATATCATCGATAGGAATGCGCCTACTGAGCCGTGCCTGCGAGCGATTTTACCTCAAAAGAACCTGGCCAGCTCTGAAGCTGAGGCTCAAATCAATAGCTAGTCACCTCCCCATGCGTTCTCAAGTTTCTCTAATTAACAGAATAGAAGAAGGCTTCTGCTCTGTTGGCCAAGACTCACGCATCAGTGCTTAATGTGCACTTGTCCGTTGGTCCAGATGTTGAGACTGCGGGGACTGCGGGCAGGAAGCTGACCGTTCTGGCTCCATTCGATGAGAGAACAGAGCAATGCAGGGAGCCGTGGTGAGCAGCTGTTTCTGCGCAGTGTCTGTGTGCTTGTCATCTGGCCAGTAATCTGGTCAGTGAAGGGCATTGAGATTACTGAGGAAGAGAAGGGGGTGGACCCCAGCTGTCCGTTCCCTTGTGAGACCTCGAACAAACATACACACATAAAAACACATGCACATAGCGCTGGATTTGGGACAATAGGCCCATTGCTAACTCCATGGATGGAGATGATCATCTCTCAGTACTTTTTCTGTCTCTCTCTCTCTCTCTCTCTGTCTCTGCCCTGAACACATTCCTTCATGCCCTCACTCACTTACATACACACATATTCACATCCTTCACTTCCCTCACTTGCTTCTGCCTCCTCCTCCACTCCTCGGGGCCCCTGGCTCTCTTCCCACTAGTCATGTTCTCCTGGCTGGGTGATGCGTGCATGTCTCTTGTGCTTCCTTGATGCTAACTCACATGGACGTGTTGCGCGGCATTGTGGGATGCAGCTTTTGGTCATATTGCACCACAGGATGTAATTCTGTTGATGATGATGAACCTGCGGGGCTCATCATCTATTTTTGCCCAAGTCTTTCTTCAATATTAATCAGTGCGTTGGCATCTGAGCGGATGGCAGGGGTATTCTCACTCAGCTCTAATGAGGCCCTCTACTCTTTCTTAAAGAATTTTAAATGTGGCTGCTCTCCACATGAAATCCAGTTCATGCTACTTTCCCCCCCCTCATATTCTCTTCGTCTGGCTGTTATACCGGGTCCTGCTGTTTGAGGAATAAACTCAGCTCTGATGGAGATTTGATGCATTCTCTTTCAAGGTTGGAAAGGAGTGCCAAAGGGTTACTATCCACTGTTGCTATGAAGAGAAGCTGTGCTTTTTTGTAATTCTTTCACAGTCATGTATTCCATGTTCTGCTGTTTTTTTCTTTGAATGGTATCCATCCATCAAACCATTAGTTTATGTCGTGTGCTGAGGCTTTAATAGTGAGTAGCACAGATACTGTATAGTTACACTAGCTGCAGGATGGTGGAGTCAGTAGGACACAATGGGCCTTAACAAAAGATCAGAAACTGATAGAGTTAAGTACAGCTCAGGTACTCGGGTACATATCAACACATTGAGGAAATGAAAAAGAGGGGAATGGTTGGTGCAGATGTGAGGGAGAGAATTTCAGCAGACAGGGGCGGAGCGGGCAGTGAGTGTGTTGCCCCCCTGGAGAGTTGCGGGTCAAGGCTGCATTCGGGCCCCGCAGCATGATGCAGTGTTGGGTTGGGGGGAGTGGGGTGTTGGTGGTGGGGGGGTGGTGGTGGTTGGAGTGTCTGTGGGGTCTGTCTGTGCGGAGGGCCTCAGGGCAGCCGCAGTAATGAAAGTTTCCCTGTGGTGCGCACTGCAGTGTAATTACACTCAGAGATGCCCACGGCTTGGTCTCGTGCACTGACTTTCATATTAGCCAAACAAGCCAGGCACCACTGTGCCCTGGTCCTTTCACCGCTTTCACTTTAGAGAGGAAAAGAATAAGATAAACCTCAAACACATGCTGCCATTTCTCATGTAGTTTTCTGCAGAATCATTCGCTGTGTCTGTATGTAAGCCTAGTGAAGCCTATGTGACTCAGTCATCGGAAACAGTTACCAAAAGTGAAAGTAGACAACTGACAAG
Organism: Brachyalestes nurse; assembly: GCA_037974405.1. Taxonomy (NCBI): domain Eukaryota; kingdom Metazoa; phylum Chordata; class Actinopteri; order Characiformes; family Alestidae; genus Brachyalestes; species Brachyalestes nurse. Next base: position 5,164,353 of record JBBPCY010000035.1, read on the forward strand.
CGTTGTTTTCCTCTCAGCCGCCTCTTAACACAGCAACACGTCCTTGAAACAACGACTCAGGGAGACGAAGTCTGTATGGGAAATGGAACAGCACTGAATACAGCTGAAAACAACAACAGATTCAGGTGTTCAAACTAGTAACTGTGTAAGCTGATTTTTTCTGGCAGGCTCCATCTCACACTGTTGATTTTTTTGTAGCCTCTTGCTCACGTATCATTATGACTGAGGGGTACATAATATCCATTTATTGTAGCATACGTCATGACTCACAATACGAATCTGCTGGAACATACAGTTGCTAGTGCATGGCTGCTACCATCCATTACAATTTACTGCTCAAATTAGGCCCTAAAATGTAGCTCCGTCTGCAGCAGGCTGATATTAAGATTTTACTTTTCTATTATATCTGACCAGATAATCATTAATGCAATACTTGTCACACATCAGCAGCGAGTGCTGATAAGTGCACAAGCCTGGTCTTTGTGTTTGCTTTTTTGTTGTTGTTAATCAGAGGCTCTCAGAAGCTTCCCACCGCGGGCTCCACAGTTGGGGGTTTGAAGAGCCTTGGCTACCACTGCTAAGAAAAATGTGAGAAATGAAAGGAAAATGAACACTGCTTTTAAGCAAGGCTATTTCAGCTAGAATTATTTTAATGGTTCAGTTTTGTTTCTGTTCTAGTGAATGACTAATACTGAGCTGATGCTGGTGCTGATATGCAGACAGCAGCTTGGCCTGTGACTCCAGTTGATTTTGGCTTGTTCTTCAATACAGACCAAACTATGAGACTATGAGAATAAAAAATGATTTCAGGATGATCACCAGAAAGATATGTGTACAATTAGACAATGGAAGTGCCATGTTATGCTATTATAAGTTAAATCATGTTCTTTAACAACTAAAGCAGTGAATAAAAGGTACTCTGAAACATTATTCAACAAAACTATAACTATTGGGCAGGTCTAGTGGTTTGGACGTTGCCCCTGCAGTCAGAAGGTTGTGGATTTGAATCCCATCAGTGCTAGTGTCACCACTGAGGTACCCTTGAGCAAGGTACTGTCCCCACACACTGCTCCCCGGGCGCCCCTCTTTGGTGGCAGCTTCACTTGGTGAATGAGTTAAATGAAGGAAAAGAATTTCACATTTTTCATATGACTATAAGGGGCTACTTTACTTTAGATATGTTTTATTATAAATACACAAGTATTAATATTAGTATTTCTATTTGCAAATATAGCCCTGTTTATCTGCTTATCAGGCTGTCCTGTGTTTGCCTGTTCATAAGGGAAATGCTGGCTCTTTAATGAATTTGTGCAATCTCACTGCTAATGATCTCGTTCCAGTCTGTTTCTCAGATCTCAAGTCTCGTATTCTAGTCAAATCAATATTAGTTTCTAGCTACCTTTATGCCAGTGCTATATTGACCTGAATGGAGTATCAACTGAATTGTTAACTTGTCTGTATAGGGTGCATTACTCATAAGATCCAAACTACAAGAGGAAATGATGTTCAATAAAATGTCCTTTAGGTTCTAGGTTTCCTGCTCTCCTGACCTGAGCCGTCTTCGTGTAACCGCCAGATTGAAGTGTGTTGTGGATTTTTTTCGAACAGATTAATAAGACATTTTGCAGTTATGTTCCTGTAAAAAGTAGTGGTTTCCTCTTGATACAGAAAGCTAATACATAATCTGTGACCTTTTCTAATTTGACAGTGCTTTAAGATGACTGAACTGGTTGAAAAAAGGATGAGGTATTCCAGTCCTTTCAAATCAGAGTCAGATACATTCAGTAAATTATAAATGTGTCAGTTAAGCGGGTCGGTACAATGTAAAATCATAATATCCATAATATCCATAATAACAGCCCTTGTATCTGATATGATGGTGCGATATTTTTGTAAGGTTTGCCATATCATATGTGCATCAAGGTAGTGGAGTCTTATGATCATATTTGATGGAAAATTTATGGACCGCTAAATAGATACATTTTAAGCTTGTAATAGCCAAGTAACATATTTTTATTTTGTTTGTTACAGTGTTACAGTTTTACTTTTTCAGTAGAGATTTCATCTTAAAGCCTGTCTCTAGAGTTGGTTAGGCTCTTATTCTACTAGCAGAGTTGTCGGCTAAGCTGACAGAATAAAAGTCAATAATAGAATACAATTGAATACAACATTCATACATTTTTGACTTTGATAACACTAGAGACTTCTGTCCATTCTGCTGACTTGGACCAATGACAAAACATTTCACTTGGTTGACAAAATGTGCATATTCGTCTTCATACACTGACTGACCAACATGTCAGGCTAATATTCCTATTTTACTTTGTATGAAAGACAGTGCTTTGTAATAAATCTGTAAAGATCTGCAAATATGTTAAGAACTTAACAATTTTATTACAAAGCAAAATTTGAATATTAGGCTGAACATGTTAGCCGGCTAATTTATCAGTCACCCGCTACTTTTCACTTAATCTGGGCTGACCCATTTTCTGAAAGTGTTATAACGCTAAGATCATTACCGTCAATTAAATGCTGATTGCAGTTAATTGCATCGCCAAAGAATGTCTGAAATGTTCCAGCGAATGAGGAGAGCTGGGACTCCTGCAGTAGCGATTCTGCAATCTACTGGCCTTGTGGGGAAATCAGATATTTGATGTTGCACCTAATTGCGTTCCTTCGGTTCTTATTTCGTTCATGTTTTACTCCTTCCCCAACTAATGCACTGGTATAATTTTTGTATGCTATGGAGTGAAACAGTGTTATAAGATTACAGAAATCATTGTCAGGTGGCAGAGCCAGCGCCACTTTGAACGCTTCCTCCGCGGGTTGCAGGGAGATGACGTTAACACTGTGGGGATTTGGGGCAAGCTCAGCCATGATTGTTCTGCAAATGATTTACATGGGTGGAATGGAAATGTAACCTAGCATTTCTGTTCTGAACGAACCAATATGAAATACATTCCACTGCTAATCCTTGCCCTGAATGAAAAAAAAGGCAAAATATAGGATTTGTTTACTGGCGGCTTGGCAGTTGCTTTCAGAATGCTTGTTCAGTGCCTAGACAAACTGTGCTCGGGTTTCTTTGAGTTGATGAGGCTCGGAAGGTGATACTGAGGCTCCTTATTTTCGCTTTTTTCCTATGAAGGCTCAGGACTGGAGGGGAGAAATGAGGGAAACACACCATCATGCCACTAGTGACTAATTAGAACCCAGGCAAGGCAAGCTGTGGAGCTGACTTAATAAGACTGCCTCCACTCCATCGGTGTGAAATTTAAAACATGATGGGCATTAGAGCAATCACAACTGTGGAGATACATATGGAGAACAGAGGGAGGAAGTGATGGACTTGAGAAGACAGAAAGGAGATGGATGACAGACTTTCCATCGACCGTCATGCCATTTGTAGCAAGCACAAGGCACGTCTGAACATTTTAATTAGTCTGAGTGAGAGCGGTAAAGCCTGGCCGTTTGAGCAGTATCCTTCTGTGTTTGCTCAATTAAACACTGATTGTAGCTAATTGCCTCCACAAAGAAGGTTTGCAATGAGCCTGTGGATGAGAAGGGCTGGGTCTGTTGCAGTACAGATTTCTCCATCTTCCATCCTCGTGGGGGAAATCAAATATTTGATATTGCCCATAATTGCATTCGCTCCGTCTTTATTTCCCTCGTATTTCACTCTATCCCCACCCAACCCGCTGATCAAAATCTCTTCGCTGCAGCGAGATACTGTTTAATATAGCTGTATTTTTAATTCGACCGAAGGGTTTGTTGCGGGTTTATGACTGTATTAGATGAACGTTAAATCATTAACCATTAAGTTAATGTTTTGGAGCTTATTTTATAAGCGCAATTTATTAATGAAAATGCTGGAGTGTCACTTTCAGCGACACTTAATTCATCATATTGACCTTTCTTTAATAAGCTGTTTGGCGAAAATATTGTTTTCCTGAAACGCTTCTCTGGATGCCGCAGCGCACCCACCCACATGTACGCTGCCTCTCTTCTGCAGTACAGAGTTCTTCCTTCACTTTTTCTCTCTCATCTTCTTTCTCTCTTGGATATGAGGCTGTTCCAGTTGGAGGAGGGGGGGGGGCGCTTTTTTGGGTTTTGCTCCTGCGACTGATGTCTGCCTCTCTTATCACCCACTTTCACACCTGCTCTTTGCTGTGTCGAGTCTCTTAATGCCTTCTCATCAAAGCTGCAGATCCGCTTATGTCCTTCTTCCAGAGCTGAGCCACAGCATTTCTCTCCGTCAGCTGCACGCTTCTAACAGCAGCCAGGCCAGTGGCACCTCCGCTCTGTGATTGCTGGGGGAATAATCAGGCCCAATGGGTGAGGATGCCATATGCTTCATCATTTGCTTACACTTTAGTGAAAAAGGACCTTATACACACTAATACACGTGCAAACGGCATGTAACATAATACAAAACCTCGGGGCTGCACAATATACAGCGCCGGAAAAAAAAAAAAAGAGAATGTTCAGTTTCCCAGGTTTTATCTTTTATAGATGCAAGTATTGAACTGAACAGCTTTGCCTTAGTTTTTAAGAACTGCAGACAATATTTCTCCTAATTTCCAACTAAAATATTGTTCTTCAAAGCATAATTTTCAAGGAAATGACAAAACATTAAAATAAGAGAAATGATGCAGCGTTTACAGAACTTGAATAATGCAAAGAAAACAAATCTCTTGTTCACTCTTAAAAAATGGCAATAATGACCTTTGACGTACTTCTAGTAGTGTTTTACCATCCAACTGGTCTCATTGCGAGAGGAGAGTGTTGATTACAGCAGTGTTTTTATACTTTTCCTCATTAAATAAGATGTGATTCAGGTGATCACTAATCAGTTCCTCATAAAGCAGAATGAGGTACTTGTGTAGGAATTTAACAGACACTGGTATGGAATGGTTGTCACTCATAGAAATGCTGATTTCAAAATAAACTGCAGTGGTCTCTTATTTTTTTCTGGAGGTGTATATCATTTAATAATTGTTATTAAGATATCAGCCCTCACGGAAGGCTAATATGTCAACATGTTTTTTTTGGATGCTGTGGGCACTCGAATCAAACATTCCAACAAATGTAAATCATTGTGGATGGAAATGATACAGGTTGTACTTTAACCATTTTAGGTTGGCTATGTGATTTTAATACACTGTTTATTTACCCCTGTAGCCATTCCTGAGTCACCGTGCAATGCTGTTTACTTTATAGCATATGAATTATATAACACATACATTATATGAAGCACATTGCATGAGAAACACACATTTTGTTGCTGACTACAGTACAAGAAATGATCTGGGTATGATAGTGATGTTGTAGAACAAATCCTTTATATGACTCACACACAGTTCATGCATTATGGATCTTTCAGAGTTTTGAGGCTGCTGCTTTGGGCCTCCAAGCTCCAGGAAGAGAGTGGGAACTTTTGGTAGCTTGTTATGGTTGAGTGGTGTGGTGTGCATTTGGCAACTAAACTTCATGCAAAAATAGAGAAAAACAACACACACGCACACACACACACAGACAGCTCAAGACATCAGAAAGCACTCTGCTCTGAAAACACATTCATCTCGAGGGAGATAGGGTGAGATGTGGAAAAAGAGGATGCTAGGACAAAGAGAAAGAAAGTGAGAACTCTGAGAAAGTAAGAATAATGGTAGTATAACAGCTGCACAAAGTTACTAAAAATGCAGTTAGTTTTTAAAGATATTATTCGATATTCAACTTGCCTGCATTTTCAGAACATACCGTGCTAGAGTCTGTGAACATGATCAGTTTGAAGCTTTTTATGTTGAAGGCACTGATTTTTTAAACAACCTTGGAGATCATTAATAACAGTTGCAGGTGAACATAGAGTCAAACAGTGAACTATACATATAGATAGATTGAACTCTCTTTAAATGTCTGTTATTAAATGTTTCTTCGCTTTCGAGTAGCCTTACGTGAGGAACTCTTGGTTAGAGCCTGACCACATATTCCACTCTCATAATTTGCATTTACTCTTGTAGTATTAATACACTCGCAGTGTTTCCCCCATCATTACATTTAATGATAGGGGAAACACTGTAAATTAAATGAATATAAATTAAATGAATAGGTCAGTAAATGTATTTGGTCATTTTTATAGACTCGACAGTCCATATAATATTTACTTCCTGACCTAAAAAGTTGAAGAGGAAAAACTGCTTCTTGAGCCTGGAATTTCCACTTTTGGCCATTATTGTTGGTTCCAGAGGCTCATGAACTACTTTGCGCATTACAGTGGATGTTCGCAACTTAAAAGCATAGTTTGATACTCTTAGAAACTACCCAGTCCCTGATTAATTTATTTTCTAACACTCCTCATTTTTGACAGCATTAGAACTCCACTGGGACTTAAGAGAGCAGTTTCAGACAGACTGTATGTACCAATCGATAGACCAGTGTAATAGCATTCAGCACTGGCGGCCAAGATGGTGTTTTTTTTTTTCTTTTTGAGATTTGCTGTGTTGATGATATTCTGAGGGCTTCAGCACTCGTAGTGATAAAAGCCTTGACAAGCTTTTGCCCTCTTTGCTCAGTCGCAACAGGGTTCATCATCAAAGAACCTGAGCCAAAAATCATTGTTTGTACAAAACATGTTCATAGGCCATCATATAAACCCCTCCCAATTGTTTTTTGTCTCTGCATCCTTCCTTTCTCTCGCTGGCTAGGAGACAGCTGTGTGCAGTTTTAATTGACGGGGTCACTCAAGCTCTTCAGCCGAACATCTTTGAATTGCTAATTAAATGAAGGCAGGCTGGAAATGCAAGGGAATGAGAAAACTGACTGCTCCTTTGCACATCATCTCCTTTTGTCCCTGTGTTTGTGTGTTTGTGTGTGTGTATGTATGTATGTGTGTGTGTGTGTGTGTGTGAGTGTTAGGGTTAGGGTTAGGGTTATATATATATATATTTTGTCTCACAAATGAGGAATAGCTTAAATATGTTTTTTATGGATCCCTTTGCATAAATGTAGTGTGTAAAATCCCAGCAAACTAAAACGATATGCTCTCATAATGCTCCAGCAGCGTTCCCCTGCATAGGTCCTGTGTCTGGGCTCGCATGCATGTGTACACACACATGCACACAGCTGTTGCAAGGAGTGTATTGGGAGGCTCTCTGGAGAACAGCAACATTAATAACAGTAAGTGGATAATGTCCTGACTCATATGAGCATTCGGATGGAGGCTTAGCCGCGGCTTAACTTTAGCCATGGAGAGGCAGGCGGCGGCGGAGCGGGTGGGGAGGGGGGGGTCATATCAGCCTGTCACAGTCTTCTCATTCCAGTGCAGCCATTTTCACCTCAAAACAACACTCAGTCCACACACAGCAGTGAAAACACCAGGCTAAGCCTTTCGACCGCAGAGTTCCCGCAGGGGTCACGTTGCTCGAGCCGAGTAGCATCACCAGCTCCATCGCATGCCTGTAGAGTCAAAGGGCACCGCTGCATTGATTCAGGACAGATTTTCTCATATAGACGACCATGATCTGTTTTTGGTCTAGTTCTTGGTCTGAGGAGAGAGAAATTGACCTGAACTGGAGTTTAGATTTATTATTGCATGAGTAATAGGGGAGTGCTTGTCTTCAGTTTTCAGTTAATTTATGTAATGGCTAGGCATTTGCAAACACACAGTCTTGCTCACAAAGAAATTTAGTGTACTGGTAAGGGGTGTAAATCTCCGAGCTCAGACTGATTCAGTTTGAGTTTGACCGTTTTAGAAGTGAGTTAATGACTCATCATGGCTTGCTACAATTCAGATATGTTTAAAAACAGTAATATAATACACAGAACTGACTGGAGAAAGTATTTACACAGCAGTGGGATATAAACACATTTTTTTTCACTTGATCATTGCATGAAATTTTAATTTTAGACAAACATGAGTTCCTGTCTAATTGAAAATGATTAGAATTGATAATTGCCTGATCACTGTTTAAGCTGATGGCAGTCATTTTGCAGTTGCTAGCTCCAACAATCAGATTTACATCAAATTAAGGCAAACGTATGTAAATAAAATAACAAAAAACTCATTTATTGAGACGCATTATATAAAACGGGAGTTTCAGTTTTATTGCAAGACATTATGAGAACACAGCTCAAATGCCATCTTTAAATTGATGCATTAAGATCAGTGCAGTGTCAGTTTACCCCATCACAAACTCATTTTACAAATGGATGCATACTTAATGTGTATATATAATGTCGACTTAATGTGTATAAAACTCTATGCAGTGAAATGTCCACAGTGTACCATAGTTAATGCAGTCAGTTTCTACATATTTAATGAATGGAGTCTAGAGTCTGCATTCTGCTACATAATAAATAATGATTTTAGGACAGATCAATAGGAAGGTCTAACTCTTGTGCAGTGTTTAATAGCGATCTTATCTCTCTGTCTCTTGGAGTGAAGGGAACACTAACTCTATTGACCTCCCCTCTCAGCTCCACACAGTGCAGTGATGGAGCGTATACAGCTCTGTTCAAGCTCAGAAATACACGGGTTAAATTATTAAAGGTGATTTCTGAACGGAACACATCAATCACTGCATGGCGGGTTGGTGGCAGGTGAGCAGCGCATGCATCATCATGACAGAGAGAGTTACGGATCTCTTGGAGAGGCCGCTTATTCTCAATCGAGTTAATGAGGATGTGATAAAACGTGGCATCCCCTCCACCTTGCCTAACAGATCTGGGTTAATGGAAAGATGCTGCAGTCACCAACCCCACTTTTTGATTGCAGTCTGTGCTCAAAAACCTTTGGCCTTGGAAAACGCCTGGATCTTGGCCCAGACTTACAGATATTTCAAATCAGACGTCTCAGAAGTATCTTTGCAAGAACGCACAAAGACGGGAAGTGATGCAGTGCAGATTTCAGACGTTTTTTAATGCACATATTCATATAATTGTAGATTACAAATGCAGTAAACTGAATGAAATGCAAATATTTGACCCTAGTATCTCAGTGTTGCCCAAAGAGTCTTCCAGAATATAATAAATACAGCATCAGATACTCTATTTAAATTTTTTGGTCAAACCTAATCTGCTGATACGAATTTGATCCTGAGCCCTATTACGAGATGGTGTTAAATATAATCTAATTGCCCTCCTAAGTCATCAGCTTCTCATTAGTATTTAGAAATTGAGTTATTAGGCAAGCGAGACACCAGTGTCTTTATATGTTCAACTCGTTCACAGTCTGTGGACACACACAGACAAACCTGACTGAACCAGAGAAACTACAAATGCTTGTGATTCTGGAAAGAAAGTTATTGGGCACATTTGTTCTCTGTGGTTCTTACGACTGATAGTAGTCCCTTATTGTTAACCCTTCAAAGTTGACATAAAAAGGTGGTCAAACACATTTAAATAACAATATTTCCTTTCCTAAGCATATTCATACATTCATGACAAAATAAAGGCCTCTGATAGATGGAGTTCTGGAAATCTGGTGTTGATGGTAAATGACAAGGAGACCAAGTTAGATGAATTAAACAGAATCTGTATTGGGGTAAACTGGCTCCTAACAAAAACTGGTAGAGCAGGATACTTGAACTTGAGTGCAGGTCTGTCCTCTGATAAAGGGCAACAGTCCAGGGGGCAGTATATTCCTCATATATTTTGCCCATATTCTTCCTCATATATGGAGAAGCAGAGGAACACGCTGCCTCAGAATTTTTCCCTAACACTGTGTGGGTTCTTTGGGTGGGTATTTATTCTGAGAACAGAAACTGCTAAAAGCTGCTGTGAGGATGCACGGATCAGGGTTTGTTATGACCTGCACCTGGCTGTCTCGATATGAGAACCAACCTGAAAGCTGACCTGACCCGCAATGTTTTCGTAAGTTATGTATAACTTTGTCAGAATACTGCTTTCTCAGTTTTTGCTGAAAACTAATAAGCTGGCCTGAACCCACCCGACTACTCGCAGGATCTGCGAGTTCCTGGTGGAACCTGCGCATCACTACTCTGCTAGATGTACTGACTTGCTATAGAATTGTTCATTGTTTTATATTAGGACTGGTGTGGGACATGGACGACAAAATTAAAGAAAGCACCGAATACACAGCAATATGATTTACAGTTGTGCACCTCAAAGCTTCAGACATTTTCTGACATTTCAGTCATCTATACTGATGACCTTCTTTCCAGGAGTGTTGATATTGTCAGCCGGCTCCAGGGGATTTGCCATCTCCCTTTCAGAAAGTCTTTTTCTGACACCTAGACCACCGTACCTTTTACTTATATAGAGTGGCAACATTTCCACACTTGGGAGCTCATAATCTTGCAGGGCAGGATGTTTAGAAGAGATGGGAAAAGTGAAGGGGGAAGTCGGGAGGATTGCATGTTTGGACTTGTGAAATGCATTAATGCATTCTCAGACATCTCAGGCCCACTTATGCAGCACTTAGTGGGAACAGATAAATATTTAGCTGTAGTTCATGCGCGTGTGTTTTGTGCACTCTTTCCACATAGCTGAACGAAGATCTCATGTGAAAGCCGTGTTAATGTGTGTGTGTGTGTACATGTAAATGTGTATGTATATGTATGTGTAGTTTGTCTGTGTCTGTATTGTGTGTGTGTGTGTGTGTGCATATCTATATGTACATATAAAATGTACGTATAGTCTGTCTGTAAGAAGATGCATGTGTGTGTGTGTGTGTGTGGGTGTATTGTGTGTCTGTGTGTGTGGAGGGGTGTATTGTGTGTGTGTGTGTGTGTGTTTATATGCATATGTATATGAATGTATAAAATCTATGTATAGTCTGTCTGTAAGAGGATGTGTGTGTGTGTGTGTGTGTGTGTGTGTGTGTGTGGGTGTGTATATGTGTATGAGTAGAGTCTGTCTGTAAGAGGATGTATGTGTGTGTGTGTGTGGGTGTGTATATGTGTATGAGTAGAGTCTGTCTGTAAGAGGATGTATGTGTGTGTGTGTGGGTGTGTATATGTGTATGAGTAGATTCTGTCTGTAAGAGGATGTATGTGTGTGTGTGTGTGTGTGTGCATCTAAAAGCTGTATATGAATGTATAAAATGTATGTATATTCTGTCTGTAAGGAGGTGTGTGTGTTAATAGTGTAGTATTATCTGTGTCAGGTTTGTGCGAGTGTTGCGTGTTTGTGTCAGTATGGTTGTGCTTTTGTAACATTTATTCATGCCGTGGTGCCAGTGAGAGAATCTCCTGTTTGCTCTTTGTCTCTCTCTACCTCTTTCTTGACCTCCTTCTCTGTCAATCTTCTTTTAGCTTGATTTCCTCCTCTCGTCTCTCCTCATTTTCTTTGTCTCAGTCTGTGAAACTCCTTCTTTCTCTGTCTGCCTTTCTCTCGTTGTACCCCCCTCTCTACCTCTCTCTTTCTCTCCTTATTCTTTTGCCCATATTCTTTTTCTGTATGTCTTCTTTTCTTTCCTTGTCTGTCCCCCCATATTATTTCTGAATTACACTCTTTTACTGTCTTTTACACAATCTCTTTTTCTTTCCTTCTCTTTCTCTCTCACTTTTTCACTCTCTCCTCTGCATCTCTTTTCTCTTTCTCTGTCTGTGCACCTCAGCCTTTCTGCCACTCTCTGGAACAGAGGGTTGGCACCAGATGTTGTGGAGTGTGTTGTGGCAGTGGGGGCTATAGGGGACCAGCTGGGCTCGTAGTGCCAGTGGTTGGGCTAATGAAAATGGTTGTGCTACGAGTTTGCTTTGAGCCAGTGACATGTGACGGCTGTAGGACGTCTCTAGGGGTAGGTGTGTGTGTGTGTGTGTGTGTGTGTGTGCGTGTGTGAAGCAGTCGTTCTGCTGGCGTCCACAGGCAGACTCACACCAGCAGCCCCAGCAAGCTGTCTGCATGCAACTGTGCTGCCCCACAAAACCAGACCGCGTAACCAGTGTGTGTCGGCAGTCTTCTCCCACTCATTATAAATTTCTGTAATTGGTACACTTATCAGTATCGGGTCTTTATCCACAACTTCAAAGTGGATACACCACATGAGCTTTGTTTATTACTACCCCCTGTTCAAGGTTCTACATCAGCTGCACCAAACTTATAGTTAGGTTGGAGAAAAACATATATTATAGAAGCATTCCTGTGATCAAGCCTATTGTAACGTTGCACTAGGGCCAGATGCAGCTCCCTTGCTTTCACTCTCACTTATGCGGCACACCTATAAATCACACAGTTATGCGAAGATTGTAAGGGGAGGCTCCTCTGCCTCCTGTTCAATGGTGGGGGAAACACTGCAGTTTCTAGTCCTTCTTGATTGTAAATATCACAATTGCTACTGTAACTGAAAAAAGCTCACTGTAATCTTTGCAGTAGCTAGTTAGCATTATTGACCTGCTGTATGGCTTGCTCTTCTCCTGTTTTTCTCCTCACCATTACTTGAGCCCTGCTGCAGTCATTTAGCTGCAAAAAATGGAAATCAGTATTGTGAGTTTATCAGTATAGACATTTTATAGACAGTGTTGTGTTATGTAAATTATTATTTGTTTTGTATGAAGCTGCTGGATACCTTGTTGTACTGAAAATGTACTGGATACATGACTGTCTGTCTGTCTGTCTGTCTGTTTGTCTATCTATCTATGTATCCCTACATCCATCCACCTAGACAGCCTATCTTCCAGCGCCACTGTCCTCTGTTCTTTCGTTCCATCCCTCTTTCTCCCTTGCTCTGCTTCCTCCTCCTCCTCCTTCATCTCAAATAATGTTCTGTCCCTCGCGCTGACTTATTTAACAGAGATGGGTTAGCGGGGTTACTCATTAATTCATTACCATCCCCCCAGAGACAAAGCCACAGCATTACATGCCATCCTAGTCGAGTTGATTTTGCTCTGGAAGAGGAAGAGGAGGGGGAAGTTCAAATAGAACCACATTTTTCCTCATTACTAGGTGTTGAAGCCTAGGAATACATCCTCTGAAGAGAAAATCTGGGCTTTTAAAATAGAATAGAAAAAAGTTCATCATAAAAGCGGAACACAGTCGAACAGTTATTCACTCAGCGTTACACATTTATCTTTATTAGAGGCCAATTGTATTGTGATTTTAAGGAAAGCCTGATTTATTTTGATGGAATTTATGTTGACAGCTTAATGGCAACACATCACTGAAGCTGTTTGCTGGAGTTATGCTTTACTGTACACCATGATGAAATTAGTCAATGAAACACTGAAGGATACAAATGGCATTGAGAAAGATCTGTTGGCTGTGAGTAGTCAAAGCAAGCAGGACAGACTAATTTACTGCTCTTATTGAAAGCCAGTTAAACTATTGTTTCCAAAGATTACAAATAGTTATAGAAATGGAGCAGTTCTGCGTTCAGACACCTTGACTTCGCATTCGAATTAAATAGAAAAAGCTTGCCAAGTTTCTCGGATAGAAATTTGAAAGGTATGATTTCCTGCCTTGTTTTTTTGAAAGCACCCTTTGTGGCTTTGAGTTCCTATAAAAAATTTGTAGACAGCTGTCAGTGTGGGCTGATTTCACTGCAGAGGTGTTATGCACCTAGGTGATATTATGAATTATGGAATACTGTCCCAGACTAACTCTTGGATTTAGTCTTGATCTGCATCACAGTGTAAGTAGCAAATAATCAGAAATTATTTACATCACTCTGCTTCTTAACATGGTTAAGACCATATGTCCAAAGACACCTGCACTATAAACGTTTTATTTCACATTCAAATTAGATGTCATTTTTACTTTTATTCTCCTGTTAAATTCTCTTTTTTAATTGGGCATCGCACAGCAATAAGCATCTCACTGCATGTCATACTATGTATGATTGTGTATGTGAGAGATTTGCATTTGAATTTGAATTTGAAACTGGGAGGTACCCCATCCCTCCAGATTGGATGGTGCTCCCTAGCAGCTGAATTTGCCAGTTAAATATGTATCAATATATTCCTCTGCATCTATTGTTGGTTTCCTGGACAGAAATTAAGCCCGGTCCCGGACACAACAACATACTAAATGGAGATTATCTGTCAAAAGGTAAAATAGGCCAGGACTAAGCTTAATCCCTGACCTGGAAATGGACCCATAGTGTATTAAATGGTAGTGGAGGCTAGAGCAGCAGTAGCTGAGTGAGGATGAGGATGGTGTTCTCTCACTATTTTAGTGTAAGGACTCCTATGTTAGGTGCCACTGCATCCCCAATTACCTCCCCCACACACATACACACACACTTGATCTTATCAACCCATAGGACTTTATCCATTTTGCTTGCTTTTTCAACATCTGTCAGCAAGAGACACCGTGCTGTTCTGTGACATTACAGACAGCCATATCAGTCTGTGCAGTTGTGATTGGTTGGCTCATATACACACTTTTGAGCATCTTTTAAACATCTGCCAGTTTTTTTATATAGCCAAAGGAGATTTAGCAAAAAATCCGCACAGAGATACGACTCCTGAAATTTTTAAGCCCCCCAAAGCACCCCTACATCCCCTAGTTTGATAACCACTGGTATAGTATGTCAATGGTTGGAGGTAGGGGTGGGCCCACATGTGGGGTTCAGCAAGAGGACACTGGACTTCACCTTTTCCTTAGACTTTCTTCTCCTCTGGGCTCCATCTTTTGATCTCACACACTTCAATGAGCGCTGCTGGGCCCATGCGAAGCCTCCCAGGGAGCAGGGTAGGAGTAGGTCAGCCACAGAACCCACAGCGCCAAAAGTGTGGAACAAGAGAAGAGAAAGGTGAAAAAAAAAAACAAAGAAGAAGGCACGTGCAAGGATTAGCATATTTCTGTTTGGTCTATCAGTCAATTAAAGTTGCATGAACTGTATTAACTGCAGTAGTGTTTGTGAATAACTACAGGCTTTTACTGTACTGTAGGCTGGCATTAATTCTCTACTAGTTTGTGGAATATGTATGACTTCATGTTTCCTTTCAAAAACATGCTTTGGAAAATAGAAACATATCTTCTCTTTACTGTTTTTGTATGGGTGTTTATATACACTGACAAATGAACATTCAGTAACATTCAGCCATAATACAAAAGAGAAAATGAACACTCTGTATGGATTATGTATTTTTGTGGTTCACAGAGCATGGTATTATAGCTTTATCCAGATTATATGATATGGAAGGGTCAAATGTCTTTGTTACAGATGATACTATAGGACCTTGTTGTTGTTTGAATGTCTTTGTGTGTATGCGTGTGTACACATGTGTGCCTGTGTGTGTGTGCGTGTGTGCGCCTATATGTGTGTGTGAACGTTCCATCATTGTTCAGGGATGCCGTTTTTCATGAACACTGAGCTTATCCGTGAAATTACTGTTCATCCATGGAATATTGACTGCTGCAGAACCTTACTGAATATTCTCGAAATGCTTTCTTTTCATGCAGTATGATTTCACCAAATGCCTGCTGTCAACAGCCTTTGATAAAATACTGCATCGTCTCTCGCTTTCAACACAGCATCCTTCAATCTTGCACCACAGAATTTTTCTTGGTGCTGTGGCACCAGCATTGAAAACCAAGCTTCATGCACAATGTGCTTAGGCTGTATCTATAATGAATACACAGAAATTGCAGTTTTTCATTTGAATATATTGATCACTGCTCTCTGAGAAAGATGCAATAGGTACAATACAGTCTGCAATAAAACAAATGTGAGATCTAGTAGGATTAGGTTGTTTAAAAGTAGGACCTATGATTGGGTTGCTTGTTTTTTGTTTTCATTCTGGCTCATTCGAAACTGCATTCTCTAATAAGGTTGCACAGTATATCATGTTTTGGCTTGTGTAATAAAGAAGGAAAGGCACGACTGTGTGCTAAGATGCCTGGCCAAAAAAAAAGAATAAAGCTAGAAAACGCAATCCTGCTTAACAGTTAAGCTTAGCAGTATAACAAGCAAACAAAGATATGATATGGAAAGAAATGAAACAGAAGCAAATCTGTATGTGGAACTATGAAACTACTACAAAGAGTTCTGACAAGCTCAAATACTCAGTTTAAACAGAACCTACTTTAACAAAAGAAACACTGATGTGTGACAACCGAGTTCCTAGAAGAAATACCTGGCACAATAGGACATATCCATTCATATTGCAGTAAGGCAAAGACATATATTAGTCCCACCTTGTGGCGTCCAAACACAGAGAGGAAAAAAAGGATTATTTACTAATTGTTCGCATGATGATAAAATTAGTTTTGTATGAAGATAACATCATAGAAGACAGGACTGTGTTAAAAAGGCCCCCTCTAAGCAATTAAAGCATTTTCTGTTACGCTGTGACCAATCTTTAATGTTTCTGGGAGTCTTTGTGTTTGTTTTGGTCAATCAGATTTTTAAAGTTTGTATGTAGCAACGTAATCACAACTTGGTATTTTATATCATGCAGCCTCATATAAATATGCAATATATAGTATAATATTGATTTATTATACTATGTAATATACTGTACTATATATAGTGTAATAAGGAAATGGCTGTCTATGTGCCTTATTAAGTCTTGGCATAACCCCTGCTGTACTTCACCTTTTAAAAGTCATATGTGACAGTGTCCACACACACACACACACACACACACACACTGCAGGTCAGAATGCTGACACGGGAGGCTTCAGCATAGCACATATTTCATTTAGCCACAAACACTGGGAAAATAAGTAGGTTCGCGCGTCTGGGTGAGTGGCTCGCTGCGATGTATTAAAGTTTGTGTGAGGTTCCTAATTCCCCTGCTGCTGTGGATTACGCTCTCAGCTGAATCCAGACCTACTGCAGCTGCTAGGTTCATATGCTGCAAACGTGTTTACACAGACCTGCTGAGAGCGAGAGGCAGCCTGATCCTCTTCCTCTGGTTAGCGCACGCGAGGCTGGCTGCCGTCTAACCATCTGCCTTTTGTGCAGGTTTTATTTACTGACATTACTAGAACACTATTGCAGAAACGTCTCCGGAGCTGCTCACAAATGATTCAGCTGAGGGTTAGCGCCTTGCTCCTCTGGAGGCCAGCTGGCAATTATAACAGCTATCTGTTATGCAACCCCTCCCCTTCGTAAGTAGCAGACAAAGAGACACAAAGACGTGTTAGCAGTTATAGATTCCCAGAGTCACTTAAGTAGCAGCAGCACATCAATATCGCAGCCCAA
Source organism: Brachyalestes nurse (assembly GCA_037974405.1). Lineage (NCBI taxonomy): Eukaryota > Metazoa > Chordata > Actinopteri > Characiformes > Alestidae > Brachyalestes > Brachyalestes nurse. Next base: position 5,181,460 of record JBBPCY010000035.1, read on the forward strand.
GAAGACAGAGCACACCTCGGCTTGAGGACTGTGGGATGAGCGAGAGAGTGTGAAACAGGAGGGGAGTAGAGAGAAAGAGATGGGAAGGACAATAGCTGTGTGAATGCCGTACGTGCTGTTGGTAATAGTCCCACTGAGAGCAATAGCTAAGCTTCCTCTGTTGTTTATTCCCAGCCTTGGCAGGGCTCTTAGATGACATACTGTATTTGTTGTGCTCTTATTGTGGAGACCACCGTATCTCCCCAAGGGAAGCTTAGAGTAATTAAAGAAACACTGTCGAAAGAAGAGAGAAACTGTCGTCCTTTTTATCTCCTCCTTTTCTCCTCTCCACATGCACCAACCTCTTGCCGATAACGAGAGCCCGTCTTCGCGAGCTGTCGCTGTCACTCACAGGCGCATTCGTTAGAATCGCACCGAGGATGTGGTTTTATTTTGACTTCTTGTTTTTCTAACCTTGCTCATCCTATTCCCTGAATAATAGCTGCAATTAGCCACTCCAGTATGGCACTTTGTTCCGAGGCTGGTGGATCCAGCGCTTCCACATGAGACAGCCATTAGTGTTTTCACACATGCTATGACTGGAAAGAGCTTTGTTTTTATTGCAGTTTAATTGATGGCAGTTTGTTTATGCCTATCCGTGTGTGTTTGCGTGTTTCTTGCTGTTAGGCCAGTCAAAGCGCCACAGCTTTGCAGACAGAGGGTTGGTCTCCCAGCAGGTGAGAGTCTCCAGATGAAGAGGTGGTGCTACACTTTCTCAGGGGGGTCCTCCTTCCCTTCCAGCCAGAGACGGAAAGAGGCACTCTAATTATATCTGTCGAGCCATGCCACTCTCGTGCTGATGCAAGCCCACCGCCGTTAGAAGAGCACTAGCGCGGTCTGACCTCCCACAGGGAGCGATGTGAAGAGGATTATAATCCTAAGGATTAAACTGACTGCTCTGTTGGAATAAATGTCCTTCTATGCTTGAAATCCCCCATGTGCTTTTCAGTAAGCACCAGTGATGGGGGTGAGGTGGGCCACTGGAGAGCCCTCAGCTCTCTGTCCTGTCATGTGCTGGGTATGATTCAGCCATTCATATATCTTCCCCTCCCTTTCACCATCCCGTCCTTCCTCTTTCATAATCTCTGCCTGTTTTTCACTTTAGCTGCTGCTCGTTTTAGGAATGGGCTGTAACACAGATGTTCTTTTCAATTCAACATGTCTCATGCATGTTAAAAAAAAAAAACATTTGTTATGGCTATAAGTTTGGTTTTTGATGTTGTTCATTATTGGGCTGCATAATGTAAATATATTTAGTGGAATGAAATAAGGGGAAGTATGCAGCACCTCAGCACGTCATACTCAGTCAGTTGAGGGTTGTCACGCCCCCAGTCCGTAGGAACTCTTATTTTGACTGGGGGCGTGGCAGCCCAGGCTGACTCATTGTTTAGGGAC
>JBBPCY010000035.1:5192080-5205028 GCA_037974405.1 Brachyalestes nurse
CCAACATCAGTGTCTGACCTCATAAATGCTCTACAGAATGAATGGACACAAATTCCCACAGAAACTCCAAAATCATGGAAAGCCTTCCAAGAAGAGTGGAAGCTGTTATCGTGGCAAAGGGGGATCAACTCCATATTAAAGTCTATGGATTTGAATGCAATGTCAGGCGTCCCAATACTTTTGTTCATATAATGTAGCTTCACTAACCATCATTGCTATTTTTAGTCCCCCGCCCCCTAGTGTTACACCAGGGAAAGCACAAATCTGCAATGCAGTGTGCATGTCCAGGTGTTTCCCTCTATTGTTTTTCTGGTTAAAGTAGGTACAAAATCTGCACCTTTTAAAAAAGGTTCTGCAGTAAAGGTAACACGTCTGTTTTGAAATGTGCATACCTGAGTACGTAAATTGTTCTGGTTAAATAGTTCTTATCTAAGATGACAAAATTGTTCCTGTAAAAAAAAAAAAAAAGTTTAGATACAGGACCAAAATGCTGCTGCTATAAGTCTTATAAGATTTGTTGGCACTATATAGAACTATATAGAAAACAGTGTCCTGTAAAGTGACCACTTAACTGTGTCCTTGTTGTGTAGACCATCCTGATCTCCCCAGAGTTTTCCTGCACAGAGGAGGTTCTGACCATTGTCTCTTTGCTGTCGGTGGACTCTGTGCTCTACAACCCCCCTGCCCGCCGAGACGAGGTGCACGCAGTGCGCAAGAAATTCATCTCCAGCGAGGGAGACCACATGACCCTCCTCAACATCTACAGGGCCTTCAAGAAAGTCAGTGGGAACAAGGTGGGTGACATCATTACTACCAAGGTTTTGCAGTGGTAAATGTTTTTCACTGTGAATCAAAACAAATCTATGTAATCATATGTAATCACCGCCTGCCACACATCCTGGCTCTGTTGCCTCCATCCCATGTCTTCACATGAGTATGTTATGCTTATGTTAGAATTTGACCTTGATTTGCATGGTCTCTTTTCTGCAGGAGTGGTGTAGAGAGAACTTTGTAAACAGCAGGAACATGGGCCTGGTGGCTGAAGTCCGAACTCAGCTGAGAGATATTTGCATTAAGGTACTGCTTGGGTGTTCACAGCTTTCTGAAACAGAACGAAGAACAAGGAACACTGTTCCTTGACCGCTAGCGCTCGTGTTATTTCTGGCTCCTGTAACACTTCTGCACTTCCTAAAATCTGATTGACTGAGCAACATCCCAAGGCCTTGTAGAATACCCACTCATAATAACTGAATTCTGTACAACAAATTCACTGCATTAATGCACCACCATATGAACCGATAGATGGAGTAAGAACACTGGTTTTGTTTAAACTGAGGGCCCGACAACTTTCTAGAACCGGAACTAGATTAATCAGGCTAACATATAGGTAGTTAACTGGTTAAATGACTCCTGTACTAACGGTCATCCAGTAATCCCTTCAAATTAAGTGCTTACTTTGTAATTCATTTTAAAAAAGATATCACTTGATTGTTCAGCCTTGTAGTCACAGCAATCAAAAATATGACCTAATATGCTAAAGGGGGGAAAAAGTTTCAACAAGAACAATGATAGAACTAGATCCATCTATAAGGTGCAGTTTAGGACAATTTACGCACAGGTGGTCTGATGAATTATGCCGACCTGTCGAAAAATGCTACCTTGAGGTTTATACAGTCATTTTATAACACTGATAATGATGAAAAATAGGCAAATAATATGCATAAATATATTTTAATAAAATAAAATATATATTATTGAAATGAAAAGAGCTTAGATAGATAGATCTTTAGAGGTGCATACAGCTAGTTTATACAGACAGGTTCTAACACTGAGAAATGCTACCATGAAGCGGAGTGTTCTGATTCATGCTACTCTGTGTAAAAATATATATTTTATAGCACTCTGTTATCCTGTATTTAAATTCATATGTAGTGCACTTATGAAGCCATTTGAGATTCAGCCCTAGTTTGGGAAAAGACAGTTGTACTGTACAGTTGGGTAGTTAGTATTTTCATAAATAAAATTTTGTAGTTCATAAAATAACTGCAGTATACAATGATCATTGACGGTGCAATATAGACAATACAGAAAAAGGGCCAATTCCACATGCTGATCCATTTTTACTATAGCCAGTATGGACATGTGCCTTAAAGTACTGCAGCCTTAAGACTAAAGTGTACTGTGTGGTTGTGAAAGTTTTGGGGTTTTATTTCTTTTCAGTGACATGTGGGATTAAAACATCACCTCTGCTATTTCTTGTTGTGTAGCTGGGGTTGAAGCTGGAATCCTCGCACTCGGAGCTGGTGAATGTGCGGCGCTGTCTGGCTCACGGCATGTTCACCAACGCAGCGGAGCTGCAGCCGGACGGCAGCTACGTGGCTCTGGACACCCACCAGCCCGTGTCCATCCACCCGTCCTCTGTCCTATTCCAGTCCAAGCCGGCCTACGTGGTCTTCAACGAGCTCCTGCACACCTCTCGCTGCTACATGAGGGACCTGTGCCTGGTTGATGCCGACTGGCTGCAGGAGACGGCGCCAGAGTACTTCCGTCGAAAGCTCCGCGCTGTCAAGAGCTAGTCCTCTCAGGGGCCACCAGAGGGCGACAGTGCTGCTACAGGACCAGACTTTACAGGGATCTTCATGTTGTTGTTGTTCCAAACCGGCAAAGCTTTTTGTTCTTCCTTCACAAGCTTGTTCACTAAAGCCCGATTCTAGAGGGTCACTGGAGGACACTTGTTTATCAGGGCACAAACAACAGACAACTGTATGATTGGAAGTGAGCGGATTGAAGAGCTTTGCTCGCCTTTGTACAAATGATGCATTTTCCAGGCCCACCAAGAGGTGCGTTTGACTATTTGTGTAGTCAAGCTTGTTTTTTTTTTCCCCCCCAAACAAGAAGTCCTTTCTGGATGAGAACCTGAAGATGTCATGCCAGTTTCTAATGTTCCTCTACTGACAGTAGTATAGCTTTAGTAGAATGTACATGAGGTGACCTTGTTTGCCAGTGTGCGCATGTTTCCGTTCGCAGGTCGACCTTGGTTCACGAAACATCTGGGAGTAGCTGATACTAGATAGGATTTGCCTGTAGGCAAATGCAACAGACCTGCGGTGACAGAATGGAGCCTTATACATGTTCCATTTTCAGAAGCTGTTCTGTCTTTTTGGCCCACAACTTGAATGACTATGCTTTTGGCCTTTCTGCTTCGTATAACAGCCTATTTGCCATACATGAACACGGACTGAAAGGCGCCCAGTAAATGTGCATTATGTTTCAGGCCAAAACATTTTATACCAAGACTGTATCATAATGACAATGCAATGTCAAACACCATAGCGAATTACAATAACCTCTTAGCAGCCGCGACGCTTAAATGCTGTTGGATGGACCAATTTGCATCCCAGTTTAGTAGGATTGTTTTGCCCCACATTGGGATGGTGATTCTGCGAGTGCTTTGTACGCTTAGTATTGTTTATCAAGGGTGGGTTGTTGTACTGCAGTTTCTGTAGTAGCTGTCTGAAGGCACCAAATAGAAAGCTAAGCCTGTGTTCCCACCATCAGACTCAACAAACCCCACTAGGCTCACGCTGGGGTCAATGCCAGTAACGTCTTAAGAGTTCTAGCGCTGCAGTTGACTTTAGATTTTGAGAGCCTCAATGTGGCACATAAGCGGTGATGGTCAGCATCTCCCTTGGTTAGCTATGCATGCCTTTCTATAGTATTTGTATACAACTTGCGTCCAGATACGACGACACGATTCACGCTCCACAGACTGTGGCGAATCATTGCACATCACACTGAAGTACTTCTATGCATGAATCACGAGGAAGAATATGAACACTCAGGTTTCAGTGGTACGCCAAATGTACCTCCAAATATACTTAGTATAGGTGTAGGACTTTTTTTTTTTTAAGCTTTGTTTATTTAAATAGTGCATGTACACGGTGCATTTACTGTGGGTTCTAAATATTCCCTGCATCCAAAGTATCCAGATATGCTTGAATTTTTTTCCCCCTCATAGACAAGGAGAGATTCTTCTCACAAATATGTACTGAAAGTGAGGCACAAGAAGGAAATGTTCAGACAAAACTTATTTTGGCATTTGATGTCAAGTTGAAGTGGTTTGGGGATTTTCCACACTCTTTCTATGAGCAGGGTGGTGCCGGTGTGATTGCTTTTTGGAGAAGTACGAGTCATTCAGCAGACAGAGCATTTAAGAATTTGTTGCTTTGATTGGCTACTTAGATGCCCGATTGTTTTCAAATAAATATATATTTGAAGTAAATTGGCTTGTGGTATGAATCTCACTCACTCATTTGAGCTGATGTTACACTGACTAGCAAGCACTGGTGTGCAGCACTTTTCTAATATGGGATGTCTTGCCTTCTGAACAACTTGGCATGGGCTGGGCTACAGCTGTCACTGCTCTGCCTCAGTATTGCAAATTATTAACATTCAGCAATATGAGATTGAGGTCAGGCCTCACGTGCAGTTCCTTTTACACAGCCTGTCCAATGCCAAGTGACATACTTGGCTGCAAAAGTCTTTGGGACAGCAATTTATATGCTATTCCTGTCAGGCAGGTTCCTAGCCATGTGGAGCAAAAAAAAAAAGACTTGGTTCCTCTTACTACTCAAGGATTTCACCATTTTAATTCTATTCCATTTTGGAGAAAACATTACTGACATTTGCACCACATCAATGCACAAAAACCTTCCTTGCACTTTCTAGGTTGTTAAAGAAACCGATTTGATCAGCTGTGTAGGGAGCAGGGAAATCTAAAATGTGCAGGCCAGTGGCTTTCCAGGAGCAGAAATCATAGGCAAGTTTTTTTTAAAGTGTTAAAAGATTCCAGGTGGCCACTCAGTTTTTGCTGAATAACAAATCCTGAAAGGTTTAACAAGTTGAATATCATGGCCCCTCATACTAACGTGTGAACACAACAGCACAGTGTGAACTTTCCTCTACATTTAACCCATTTACCAAGTGAAGCTAGCAACACATTGCTCAGGGAGCAGTGTGTGGGGACACTACCTTGCTCAAGGGTAACTCAGTGGTGCTACAAGCAGTCCTAGGATTCAAACTCACAGACTTTTGATCACAGGGGTAACGCCCTGAATCAGGGGTATCAAGCGCCAGTCCTGGAGGGTCAGTGTCCAGCACAGTGTGATGGTTCTCCTCCTCAAACACAGTCACTAAACCTGACAATTAACTGGCAAGGTGAACCAGGTGTATCTAAGCAGGGAAATCACTAAAACATGCTGGACCACAGTCCTCCGGAGTTTGACACTGATGCCCTTAACATTAGGCCACCAGCTGTAGGGAGCAGAGAAGACAATGTGCAGGCCAATGTGCCCTCCAGACCCAGAAGTCACAGAAACTAAAGGGTTTTTAAAAATAAAAAAAAGGCGGTAATGTGTTCAACTATCAATCTAGATCTAGAGGGCTACTCAGGTTCCACAAGCTGAATAAGGTGGTTTGTAACAGAGGGGAAAACAAATGAACAGGGTGTGTGGGTGCAGTACAAACAAAAGACTGGCCTTTTAACACAATGGAGCTAGTCAGACTTCACCATTTAAATGTGACCTTGAGAAAGCATGACAGAACTGCCATTTACTTACTCCAATCTTTATTTAAGTGACTCAGAAAGCTTAAAAACACAAACACCACTTACAGTACATTTATACAGGGCCAACACCTGAACATAATGTCATATTCATGTGCTCATCTGCAAGCTGACACTGTGGAGGATCGAGTTCCAGCCATCACACATGGAAAGCAGGGTCTAAAGAAGGTAGATCCCAAACCTTGGCAGGTCAGGCAAGGGTGAACAAACATTTGGACCACAATCCGTTTCTCACATCAACACCAGTCCTGTCTTGTCTCCAGTCGGCTGAAACAGAAACCAACAAGTAAAACAAGGCTTCTTACCATATTCCTACACTGAGTCTCACTTGTAGCCCATTTTAATATAAATATACAGAAAATATATGTCAGACATTTTGCTGGGTGTTCTTTAAAATGGCTGCTGTTACACAACAGCGGGGTGGGAGAGGAACTTGTCCAGACATGTTTTTGCAGTATTTAAGAGACAGAAAACCTTAACTCCTGTGTAAAAAAAGATGAAAATACAACCCTTACCAAAATTCACCTCTCAAGAGGAGCAGCTTTTGGTTCTTTTGCGTTTCATCTCGCTGTTTTGGTATTTCTCCACTATTTTCCTCTCGTGTCCTGCAGGGCAGTGGCGGTTTGTGTTCAGTCCGATTTCTCTCTTAGTTCTGCCTTTTCCCCCTGCGTGACACGGATATTCGTTAAGGTTGTAGTACTCATACTCGTCGTAGTGTGCCTCCTCGAACAAGGCCAGCCTTTCGATGTCTGTTGCCATGTTTTTTCTGTTCCAGAAGGTTTTCTGGGTATCCCCTTTCTTCTCTCCTTTCTCAAACTCTGTGTGTAAACAACAACTGATGTCACGGCGCTTTTTATAAACCTAACGTCACGTGGTCACGAAGTTCTCGAGTGCTGATTGGATAAAGGATGTGTTTGGCTTGTTCGTGGGAACATGCCCACTTTCAGCGGCAGTTGGTTTATCTAGCGCCATTCTCTTCTGTCAGACTGTTTATTGGTTGGTTCTCGCAACACACTCAGAGTCTCTCCTCAACATCCTTCTCCCAACACACTCAGTCTCTCCTCAGCATCATCCTCCCAACACACTCAGAGTCTCTCCTCAGCATCCTCCTTCCAACACACTCAGTCTCTCCTCAGCATCATCCTCCCAACACACTCAGAGTCTCTCCTCAGCACCCTCCTTCCAACACACTCAGTCTCTCTTTAGCACATTTCCAAACCAACGCACAAACTTGAATAGGTTCATGAGTTCCATTAATAGTTACACCCTGATGCCTTTCTTAGGGGTCATGAATACACGGTTGAGGCAGAGTTGCTGATTTGAATCAAGTGGACGTACTGGAAGACACACACGCACGCACACACAGCCATGTAGATGTACATATAGATATGACAGCAGCTCTGTAGCTCTTGGGTGAGTTATAGGTACATCTGTTGTGCAACAAAATGTTCCTGTTATGCCGTGACCACAGCATATTTAAGTTGAAGATCGGAGTCAGTTATCATTATCATCAAATCACAGTTGCACTGGCGTGGAAAAAATGCTTTATCTTACTGTTGACAGAATATTACAACAATAACAAGTAATTGGACTACAATTGGATTCAGTCACACAAATGTATAAACTTGGACAAATCCCCTTCCACACTCTGCGGAGAGCTGATATGATAAAATGAGTTTGATGATAGCTTTTGAGGAAAGCACTCTCTGACAAATTGATGTTATTGTTTCAGCATACCACACTAAATAAAGCGCGGCCTTATTCCAGGATAGCTGAGCTGATGTATGTGGAAGCGACAGAGGCCGTAGCATCACAGATGGTACACACCGTTTCCGGCTTCCCTCACACCACTTTTCTCAATTAAATCCCAGTAGAGGGCATCTAAGAGGTGGCCACTCACTTATCATCCACAGTAAAACCCAATGTTGAGTGGACTCTCATGATTTATGCACTGGAAATTTTAAAGCCCTGTAGCGAAATTGCATATCTAGGGCAAATATGTGTCTGAGGACATGCCAGACAATGTTAACCAGGTTTTGTTCCCATTGAAACCTTTTTGATTGCCTGATATTTCATGTAAATGTGGTTGATTGTAAATTGGGGCCTTCTCAATGGTTTTGGAGGAGGACAGCCTTGACAAGTGCTGTTTCTAGAAGAAATGGAACCCTTAGGCACGAAGCAAGACAATGTTGTGCAAGCAAATAAGATTAACCCTATTATACAGAAACACACTGAGAAATGTTGGCTTTGTCAACTTTAGCTTGGTCAAATCGAATTCCCGAAGAGTTAAGAGGCATGTATCAGTGCTGGACATAATAAAATTGATAACATTTTGGTCAGATTGTTGTGGAAGTGAGCATACATGTACATTCAGAACACAATTTGTATAGTATTGATGTTCTGCATGTGATGTCACTTTCCCCCTGCGCCTGTAAGGACGTCCATGCTGGATGGCAGAAGTGAGTTAGGCGCGATTGGATGGAAAGTGTTTTAGTAGTTTAAAAGAGATAACAGGGATTCAGACATAATAAAAATGATTATTTCATGCTGTGCGGTGGGCTGTTCCTATTATTAACACATTTTTCATGCGTGTAATGTTATTTAACCCTCTAAATGCCAAAGTCGCAGAAGACGTCATCATGAAGACTGCAAGCACCCAGACACTTCAAACTGCACTTCAAACTTCAAAATGCCCAACAATTTTCAAATTTACAGTAAGCCTCCAACTTTAAACCCTTTTAAGCCACAAGTTTTTGAAATATTGATGTCAAAATCCAGTATTTACAAAAAACCTGGTCTTTAAACTGGCGCTTAAAGGTTTAATACGTGAAATTAACAAAGTGCTGTTAAAAAGATTGAAATATTAATTAATATTAAAACAACTCAATTCAAATGTGATATCTCGGGTAGATAAACAGACAAATTGTGTGGAGTAAAGTTGGGCAAATAAGAATAAAAAAACGTATTGTTGATTGCTTAGATTAACAATAGAAGATGACTGATAGCTGTGTCAATAGTACACCTCATTTGTACAGTTGTACAGTCTGTTTATGCCAATCTAGCAGTGATTTTGAGCACAACACCAGCAGTACAGTCAACCCCCGAAATTCATGGGGGTTACGTTACAAGAGCACCCACGAATCGTGAAAAAACGCAAATTTGTGATGTGGTTAAAAAATGCCTAAAAATATAAAAAAAATTGTAGTGTAAAACCTAAACATGTATCCAAATGTGCTCCCAAAACACTTTAATTTCATTTTAAACTCAGCTTGAGACATTACCCTGAAAGAAAATGTAAAGGTAAACCCGTATCCGTACTATACAGTTTACACTGAACTGCTGTCTCCCGCTGTGCTAGAATGTAAATACCGATGTTACCCCTGTATAGACTGTACTGTAATTCATGCAAGAGCATTTTCTTTGGTATAGGCAGGGTAGATACAATGATACTAAGGCCGCAAACTCTGAACCGCGACTTCACGGAGGTCGACTGTATCACTGAACCTGATAAACTGGTGCCAGCACCACACAGACTGACATGTTATTGTGAAATATTATTTTTAAGGCTGATTTTTACAATGAGATTTGAGTATTCGTTAAGAAATTTCAATAAGTATAACACTTGCTCTGTGGGCCAGCCCTACTTTGCACACATTGCGCAGGCAATAAAGTGGACATGTGTGTGCTATTCTCTGGGCTTTGGCTTTGTGGCACTGTGCTGTAAGCCGTATGATCGGGAGCTATGAGGAGACAGCACTGGAGAAAAAGCCCGTTGCCTCCCTGGGCCATTTCTGCTTTAGTGAAACAAGGCGGATAAAAGCCCTCTGACTCACGTTCTCGCAATGCTGCTGCGAGCCTTTTGCCACATTGCTTCTGCATGAAAGTGGTTATATTATACATCTCCCTTTATCTGTTCTCTTTCTCCCTCTCTGACTGTATTCTGATGATGCGGGTGGTGGCTCGGCTCCGGTGGTGGCGTCTGTGTGCATTATGTGGCATTCTGCAATCACAGACTTTTGGCATTCAGTGTGAATCGCACTTCATTCAGTTATTTAAACAGGCTTACTCCCTTATTTAGAAAACAAACAAAAGCTCTTATTGACACTTAAGGATTTAGAACAGTTTAATTTCCATGCAAATTGAAGTTGAGTTCATAGGTTTTACACACATACAGTAGATGAGCACACAGTGGAAGGCAGGCAGGGCATGGGCAGGAAGCCCATAGTCTCAGAGGGACTGTCTTAGGAGCATGAAGATGGAGAATAAGAGTGAATGCTTTGGAGATGAGTATGATGGTAATCAATTATAAATACAGAGACAAAGAGGGTAGAGTCAGCGTTGCTGTAATCGGAAAGAGACACATGCATGCTATGCATATATTCCATTTCTGCGTCCTTTTACACACAAAGATGTAAAATTTATATTTCTTGTTTGTTTTGTGGATAGTTAGTGGTAGCGTACATCAGACTTTTTCAAACTTATTCTTGAGGATATTGTGTTAACTTTGTAAGAACCTGTTTATGATAACCAGTAGTAATGGACAACACCATTTTCCCCTCCTGACACCAGTACAGTACCTGATCTTCAAGAATGTACTGATTCTGAATACTGAAAACGATGCTGACTAATTATTATTCACTTAAGTACTTGATAGGTGAGTCATGATATTTATACCACTCCATTTTTTAAATATTTTATTTCAGTTAAAGTGTTGTTCTGTGTCACAAATACCTCCTACAAAGTGTGGAACAAATATATATGTCAAATAATAATAATAATACGTTTTTGTAAGATAGCAAAAGACTGGCATTATAGAATTTCCCTTTACTTAGAAAAAGAGACATATTGAACAAAAGGAAATGTAAAATATTTTCTACTAACGTGCTGCATGTATGCTAAGAACACAACACTTCTCTGGGTTTGACGCCGAGGTGGCAGTACTAGTGGAGTTATAGGAAGCTGAACTGCAGATCCTTGGCTGTTAGCCTAATGGCTAAACCTGGGCTAAAGTCTGTTAGTACCCCAAGAAACCGGCTTTTCTTTCCACATATCTCTCTAATGTTCACTGCTACATGGTGTATGTTTCCTTTGTAAAACTAAAGAAGCAAACATGTCTTAACTGATTTGGGATAAGGAGAAGTTTCACTTCAGCTAGCTTTGATGCAGGCAGTCTGTTTTACTGTATGCGCTTTTATGCTTGTAAGTGGTGAACCTGCTTGGAATACTTTGTTTGTTAGAAACATGTCCTAGCCCAGTGAGCTGCGTTTGATACGCTGATGAGAGCTAAAAAGAGAGAGTGCTTTAATAGGCTATCTGCACTTGGGCTTAGCTTATCGCCTCAGGGGACGCTACGGAGCATTTCTGCTCTCAACAGTGAAGTTTCTCCTGATTGATTGCTGATGACTTTTTTAGGGCACAGTCATACAAAGTTGTTTATTTATTCAAAAACTGCAATGCAAATGTATTTTTCTCCCTGTGTGTGCCTCTCTCTCGCCCCTTCATCTCTTTTTCTTCATTACGACGCGACTCTCTCTCTCTCTCTCTCTCTCTCTCTCTCTCTCTCTCTCATCCCACTCTCCACTCTCCTCTCTTTCTGTCTCTCTCATCCCCCCTCCACCCTCTCTAGAGAAGAGATAATACCCTCATCAGCAAATGTATGTGATTATCTCACAGGACTGCTGATTCTTTATCTATTTTTTGTCATCAGCGTGACAGAAATAGGACAGCCCCTGAGTGCCATAGAGATCATGGTCCGCACATGTTGGCTGGTGGCTGGCCCTTTCAAATGTAATATTCAAAACGCTGCCACCTACAGCTTCATGAAACTTTCTTTAAATGACCTATATGAGATTCTGCGCGTGGTGATGGAAATTGTGGTCAGATTCAGACTCAGATTCGGTTATTTGGAAAATATGTGACTGAATTTTCTGTATTTCTGAGTTTTATACTTACATTCCAATGTTAGATATCATCGTGTGTTGGGCCAGATGCTGTATCTAGGATCTGAATTTAGACTTACACTGCCTCCGCTGGTTATTTTGGACCTCTCGCTGTCATCTCATTTCTGGCAGTGCAAACAGACATTAAGGCAAGACCAGAGTTGTTTATTTTTCCACAGAATCATCTGTTTCCCACAGTGCTTGATTCATTCAGCCCGGGTGCTGTTTATCTAAGCCACTGTGCTGGCTGGGCCCACCTCAGTGGCAGTAAGTCTGCCACTTCTGCTCCTGTAGGAAAACAAAAGTGTGAATGAATGGGAATGCCTTAATAAAAAAAGGAGCTCTGGCCTGTCTGGCTCATATATATTCCATCCGTGCATGAGAGCACCTTCTTTTTTTCCTGCCTCCTTCAGAGCTGCGAGTACATTATCCTGCAGGATCAAGCGCAACAATGAAGGCAAATTGATAATATGCAAAAGCTCGTAATTTGAAGGTGGTCAAGGGTCGGCCTGCAATTTAGGTCATTCAGTTTTTGTAAAACATTGCAGGATTAAGTGTGAGGGCAAACTGACCATGATCATAAGCTAGTAATTTAAACAGCTGTCGAGGGTCAGCATAGACTGGTAGAACTTTGCTTTTTATAGAATGTTGCTGGGGTCAGTGTGGTCACGTATTTTCAAACAATCAAACAATTACAGAAACATGAGGATGCAGAGTGAGTCAGGTTCACTCCATTCAGTTCCATATGTGACAGACACCATATCCAGACGCCACTGCGGAACTAATAATGACTAGAATCTAGACTAGACACGCTGCAGTTGAAACAGATGTGGTGACAGTATGTAGATGATCTGCACTGCACATCCTTCAGGGACCAAGTATCGTCTTGGGAGCTCATTTTGTCTCACTCTCTCTTTGTTTTTTGCTCAGTTCCAGTTTTCTACTTTTCCCAACATTTGTTAGGTCAACCTTGTACACTTTTGACAGAAATATAGCCTAAATAAATGAAGCAAGCTCAATATTTATGGAAGGACAAAGAATATGTTTCTGGATTATAGTGGATTGGAAATAGGGCTCCAGCTAACATAAATTATTAAGCCGTCAATACTTTGTATGATGGATTAATTGGATAAAACAAAAAAAAAATGCTCGTTATTCCAAACAGACAATATTGCCACAACTACAACACTTGCAAAAGATGCTCTTTATTAAAAAAGTGCATAAAAATAGGTATTCTTATGTTGCTTGAATGGACATAGAATACTACTTCCTATACTACTACTACTACTACTACTACTACTACTATTATTACTACTACTACTACTACTACTACTACTACTACTACTACTACTAATAATAATAATAATAATAATAATAATAATAATA
>JBBPCY010000035.1:5217781-5231334 GCA_037974405.1 Brachyalestes nurse
TTACGAGTTATGACTCACGAGTCACAACACCCAAGTCCGAGTCAAGTCTCAAGTCGTTGAGGGCAAGTCTAAAGTCAGGTCACAAGTCTTTGTTTGCGCGACTTAAGTGCGACTCGAGTCCCCATCTCTGCCCTCTCCATCACTTTGGTGTTCATTGTTTAAGTGGTATTGGAATGACTCAAGAATGCATACAGACTCAGGACTCCTATTGAGACTTGAGTATCAAGTTGCCTTGGGAGTGTTACAGATAGAGACTTTATACTTGTAGACTCAAATCCCACATCAGAAAACATATTTGACAGAAAATTGGTAAAAATATTCAACCTCATAAAAGATAACACACATTTTTTTTTATCAAAATGCCTGAACGAATAAGATCCTAGTGGCAATATATATTGCTTTTTCCAGTCTACCCAACACTTTGGATTGGATTGCTCCACAGCATAGTCCGTACTGCAGCATAGGATTTTAAACTCAATGTTATGTAGCCACTCTAAACAAAGACTGCTACGACTTCCCATTATAAGTGGGATCTTTGTCGCTAAGGCTTATTTAAGCTTGCAGCACTTGCTAGAACGCATTTGAGGGTAGAGCATGAATAGGTCAGTTAGTTGAGTGCTCTTACTCTCTGTCTCTCCATCTCTTTCTCTTCCGAACTTTAAAGCGCCGTGACGCTCAGGCTGTGATCGGCTGTGCTGTAAATGAGCTGGATGGACTGCAACTGGCTGCAGTAATTGACTTTGTAAATGCTCTTCTCTTTGTTAATTTGACTCACTGCATACAGTAGTGGGTATGCCTCGATATGTTGCTTAACCACATAAATTAGTCATTCATCAATGAGGCTAACAGAGTCTCATTTAGAGCCTTGCCCCAGATATGCCAGACCCCTGGATTTGTCTCCTCTCTTTTCTTTCCTTTCTCTGGATGAACAGACACACACACACACACACACACACACATATATATGTGCACGTGCACACACACACACACACACGCACACACACACACACACACATAGACAGAGGCCAAACACTGTGGGTTCTTCTTCATAAATATTGAAGCAGTGGAACAGTGAGGGGTTCCAGCTGAAAGCACCTTTCATTTTTCCCTGCCTTTCAAGCTTGCATAATTGACACCCCTTTTTCTCCACTTTACCAAATCGTCTTCAGACTCTCTCAAGGACAGCAAAAAAAGGCCTTTTGTTCCCCCCAAAAAAGCCCCCCTGCACATTATGCTTTGTTTACTTTCCATGAAAGTATCTCCTGCTAATCACTGCCTTTTTTTTCTGCACATGCAAAACCCGACATGCCTGCTGTGCTAATAGTATGTGAGTGTTGGGAATTTGTTTGAAGCCTCCCTGCCTGTTCTTCGCAGGTATGAAATGAAATATGAAAAGGACGACTTCATCTTGAAGATTAAGAAAGTGTCTGCCGGAGACCAGGGAAGCTTCACGTGTGTGGCGGAGAACCGCGTGGGCAAAGTGGAGGCATCAGCCACACTGACAGTGAGGGGTGAGTTTGGGGTCTCTTATCTCTAGCTATTATCGTCATTTACAAATGAAGGACTTTATACGGCGGTGTGTAATAGACAGAGACGGGGTGTGTGTAGTGGAACCTCAGTATATTACTGCGTACTGGAGTTGTTTGGTACTTTACTCTGTAAGCACATACATAACAAATGAGTATTCTAGATGCAAGAATACTGATCATCCTGCCTCACAATAACGTACATTTGTTGGATCCTGTGAATTCTTCGATTCATCAAAGCAACTGATGCAACTCATCTGAATCATCCGAGATGTATCTCATTTATTTAATTTGCACCCCTCTGCATTATCAGTTTTACAAAGGCCAGTGTTTTATGAAAATGATTAACAAGAACATGCAGCGTTAGTGTGTATCAAGACATCAACAGATATCAGCTGTCAAAACCAATCAGCCTCAAAAACACGTCACAATGCAAAGCATAATCAACACACTGACTGTTTAAGCGTCATTTACATGTGCCTGTACTTACCACCCTTCTGTTCCTTATCTGTATTGGTAAAAGCATTGCTGAATTGCTATTTACAAGATTATGATTGGGGTAGAGAAGTAAAGAAAGTGGATTTTTTTTTTTTTAATGAAGAAGCCCCAGCTTCTTAACCCCCTTTTTCGTCACGGTAGCATGGAAGCTGAATGGAGAAGGAGGCGGCAGCTCTATTTACAGGCCAGTTTATTTCTCTCGGTTGGATTCAAGTCTGCTAGGACCACCTCCCTCTGTGTGTGTCATTCCCCAACCAGCGGGAGTCCCGTGATACACAAACACACATGCGCACACACACACACACCCTCTTGCTCGGGGGAGTGCACTAACCTCCCGCTGAGATAAAGAAATGAGAGACTTAATGACAGTTTAGGGATCAGTCTCAGTGTTCCGTGCTCCTGTAAAGCAATATACTGTGCAATATTCCTGCCACTTTCTTAGAATCAAGGTAAGCCGGGATAGGGAGAAACGAGGGTGAGATGTTATGAGTTGATGCGACAAATAAGATCGAGTTTCTGTAATTCGTGGTTGTCTAGCCACATATTCCATTCGGAATTCTCTCCTGAGTGCGCATTAAGGAAAGTCTGCTGCATTATTAAGCTCCTCTAAGAATTCACCTGATTTAAGGTCCATTTCATCAGTCACTCAGTGGACTGTCCCACACTCTCTCCCTCTTTTTGTCCTAAATTTGCTCATATATCCAACGCTGCGTTGTTCACTTTGAACTTCATTTTTTTCCCCCCTGTGGCCGCTGTGTTCTTGTCATGTGTGCCCCTCCCTCCGCTCCCATACACATCATTATTCTTTTACCAGCTCGCCCTGTTGGTAAGTACCCATAGCCATCTGGACCATGCTACTAACACCGCAGATTTACCCATTAGTTCTACCCTGTGCTTTAACAGATCAATACTAATTTCAGGCAGATTTCTACAAACTAGCTGTCCTTGTGAATGCTGTTTGAACTGATGCATGGCGTTTAGAGCACATGGCAGTTTGTGAAGTGTTTTCAGTTTGAGGCTTTTTGAATAAATCTCAAAAATAAGCGCTTTGGGAAGTGGTGCTGCAGGAATGAAGATAAAGGCAGTAACCATTACATACTGCTAAAGTGCTTCTCTGAAATTCAGCCCCTGTGTACAGATGTGTTTATGCTGAACTCTGCACCTCACGTTATGAACCGCTAGTAAACACGACGTGTTGTGCACCTTTCCCGAGTCCCGCACTGCATGTTAATTAGGAGCACATGCTTACCAACACCTTTGCTTTTGCATTAAACATGAATATACCTGTGTTTTTTGCATTCCATGTGATGAGTGTGACCTCCTGTATCTCACTGTTTGCAATGGTACACGTGTGACCTTTAACCTCAGAGGCCCCCCAGTTTGTTGTGCGACCTCGGGACCAGATTGTGATGCAGGGACGCACTGCCACGTTTCCGTGCGAGACCAAGGGGAATCCACAGCCCGCAGTGTTCTGGCAGAGAGAGGGCAGTCAGGTCAGTTTTCTTCACAAGAGATCCCCTGTGTGTTTGTGTTGTGGGTGTTTGTGCGATATTGCCTGGTAAATGTACACTTCCAGACTCTGTACATTAGAGCTTTGGTCCTAACCCTTTATAGCTGGACAGAATAGTATAGGTTCAGTTTGACCTTACCCAGCTCACATCTCCAAGAGCCCTGAAAAAGTCAGTCTAAACTTTAAAGGGCATTTTCAGTGTTTTTTTCCCACTTACTCCGCTTAAAAAAACACTGATAACACTGTTTTATGTACCAAAACGTTCAATATTTCATTTTTAAATCATCATTTTCTAACTTCTATACATAGATTTAAACAGGCTGGTGTTACTGTGCCTTTAAGACTGATATAAGCGTTTCAGATGGGTGCCCTGGATAATGCAGTCTGGGCTTTAACACTCCTTCTGATTTTATTATTATGAATGAGCAAGAGAACCTGCTGAATGGGAGGATATGTATAAATACATTTGATGTGACGTCACAGAAACATTCGTTTTCATGCATAGACTAGAAGGAACAGTTTGGTTTTGGTGGTGTTTGCGTGTTACTTTAAACACTTAAATAAAAAAAAAAGTTTTCCATGACATGGACCCTTTAAATAATGTTACCTATGATATGGGCCCTTTAAATGATCATGCCTGTTAAGATTAGCTATAATGTTAGATTGCCACGCAACACGGACAGCAGTTATCTGATCATTAACAAAACATAAAACAAAAAAACAAATCGGCTGTCCAAAATTACATTTCAAATTTTCAAATGTATTCACTAATCAATACCTTTAAACACAATACCCTAGGTCTTGCCTGAATACACTTTACATTATGCATTATTCTCATTCTTTTTTCATGGACCTTGGTAGACTGCCAACATGAATGTCTCTAGCATGCCGGATAAAAAATTCCTTAAGGTTATTAAATAAACATTTGAAGGAATGGTGTAAATGCAGAAAAACATTATATGAAAAAAGGAGGCAAGCCATAAGAAATCTGAAGTGAAACCCGAAGAGAGCCTGGGGTCCTACTCCGACATGAATCAGGTCCTGTTGGGTTGGGGAAAAAAATTGTAAGCACTATGTAATTCTTAAGTGTATTTAAGAATTATAGTAACTAGTAACATTCTCACTAAAGCAAGGTGCTTAAAACAAGGTGTTTCATTTAATTAGCCAGTTAATCCACTGAATGTCTGCATGTTCTGATAGTGGACTGATTTTACCTTCAGACTAATGAAGTGGTCATCAGTCCTCCGTCACTTGACTTGAGGGGGTCATTTGTCGTCTCTCAAAATTTATTAATTTACTGTATTTGAGTCATTAGGGCTAATTGAATCTGGGTAATGTCCTTCCCCTCTCTTCAGTCTGTTAGCTTTGAGGACTTTGAATGAAGGAAAATCTCATTAGAAGTAAAAGAGATAGAGATCTCGAGGCTGCAAGTGGGCGGCGAAGCTCCACTCAGTGCGAAGGTCTGAGCCAAAGGGCACTTTGACCAGCTGATCACCGCTCGCTTCACACGTTAATTACCAGCCAGCCACCGTACGTGAAGCAAACCGTGGTCTCACTGCAGAGCCACAGTTTCTGCCGGGATGACTGGCTAAATCCATGTGTGGAAAACAAGCAGCCTCTACTCGCTGTTAAACATCAGCATATTGAGATTTAGATGAAAAAAACTGTATCATTTGACCTTTTCTGCACATTCCAGAAATTCACACTTTTTATCAGCAGTCTTTCCAAAATAGTCTTCATTCGGATAGCTTTGTCCTTCATGAGCCTTTTTATCAGTGTCTAATTGTCACTGATTTCTTACCTCCCTCAGGACCTGCTTTTTCCAAACCAACCCACTCAGGCAGGAAGTCGATTTTCTGTGGCACCCAATGGCAACCTGACCATCACTTCAGTCCAGCGCTCAGACGCAGGCTACTACATCTGCCAGGCTCTCACTGTAGCCGGCAGCATCCTGGCCAAGGCCCAGCTGGAGGTGTCTGATGGTGAGCGTTTTGGATTTGCAGCTCAAACCCAGCACGTTTGACCTCTACAACTTAACAAACAGCATAGTACCTGCAATCACAACCACACAGTTGCATACATGTAGTTAATTCATCCTCAGCCTAATTTAAACAAGCAGCCTTTAGAATGATCTATGCTTTAGAATTATACTAAAAAAGCAGACACAATTAAAACACCATAGTCTTCCAAGGGTTTCCAATATTTCCTGGACATGCCGTGTCCAATTCTTTTGGAAAAATGGCTTTCACTGGCTAAGAATTGACCATTTTTAATAAACTGCCCTTTTCTGTCTGTAATATCTTGCTCATAATATTTACATAGACAGTCATGGTGTATTGGCCCATACAAAAATGAGTTAAATGAATAAAGATATGATGAAAAGATTGAATAAAACATGTGGCTAATTGAATTTCATGCTAGTTTGGGGGACTTTGTACCCCACTTTGCTGCACGGATGCTGAATAACTTCAGAGAAAATCCTTCACAAACCCTCATGCAGCATTGAGGTGGGGCTCAAAGCAGAGAAAGACTTTGGATGGCCTGAAAAGAGAGTGAAACTCATAAAGTGTAACACTGGGGCCACTGATGGAGAGACACACATTTACACCCACTTCTTCTCGCAAAGAGTATCATTATCTTAAGTGCTGTGGCGCTGCCAGTTGGGAGCCGTTTTCTGCTTCCTTTTCATTCCGTCTTGGCCAGCTCTCACAGACATTATTGAATTAACATCTGCTCAAGGCCCTCTCCGCAGAAGGAGAGCTTTACCCTCAAAGCAGCCACTGTTGGATCGCTGTGCATATCAATTGAGAGGAAGGGGATGAGAGAGCAAGGAAGGGAGGGAGGGTGGGAAAGAAAAGAGAGGGAAGGAGAGAAGGAGCGAGTGAGACAAAGGAGAGAGCAAATGGCCATGGCAATGATGGAGATAGCATTCTTTTCTCTGCATTGTACTGTTATGTAGACACTTCTTTAATTATTTAGTGGTGCACTGTATCATTTAACATTAAAGACTATAAAGGGACTACAGTTGACTTCGTAATGCACATTACGTTCATTTGGCAGTCGATTGTTTCCACAAAAGTGGGGGGTTCTTGGGAGAATACAAGAAATGATGTAGGTCAAACCTCCAGCTAAAATTGCCTTAGCGACTTGAAGTGCTTGGTTTGAAAACGGATAGGTGTGAATGTGTTGAAAGGGGCGGTGAAAAAAATTAGCCTCTCAGGCAACATATTCTTAATCCACACCTTGTAATTATGCTTCCAAGGTGTGATGGCATGCCATAAGTACGGACGATCAAAGGTGACTTTTCGGCACGCCTGACCTCAGAAACAGGTTCTAAATTTCACAATGCATCAATCACAGTGTTGCTAATGCTGGCAAATAAGTGCTCGTGCTCCTGCAAGGTCAATCGGAACGTCAAGGGAATTCACATCACTGGACATTTAGTGACAGTTTTTACTTTGTACTTAACAGCGCTCAAGGACCGCCCACCACCCATTATTCAGCAAGGGCCGACCAATCAGACAGTGGGAGTGGGTGGCCTGGCTCTTCTGGGCTGCCGGGCGTCTGGAGACCCAGAACCCACCGTCACTTGGCTGAAGGATGGACTGAGTCTGCTGGGTAAAGAGCCTCGAATGTCCCTGCTGGAGCCAGGAAGTCTACAAATTAAGAACACTAAGGTCTGCTTCTGTGGTTTGTAATTGCTACATAGAAAATTACATGTACTTATATTGCATTTAGTTTCATGTGAACGAGTATCAGGGGAGAAAGAGAGAGTAGCTGAGAGAAAACAAAAAAGAAGGAGGAAAATTTCTCTCAGAGTGACATCTGATGTCAGATAGGCATGATTTAGATGGACAAGTGCATGCGGTGTAAAGATGAATAAAGGGTATTGATTTTTTAATAAATTGCTAAATGCAGCCATTTAAGGAGACTTCTTAAGCTCAGCTCTGACAGATCCTGGGCTCTTCCTCAAGGACAGCTCTTTATGGTGGATTAAAGACACATGCACACACGCACACACACACACCCACACACACACCCACACCCACATCTCTCTCAGCGAATATGAAATGCCCACACAGCTCTTATCTGAATGCTTATCTCCCTTTGAATGTCAATTTAACTTAAATCGCTCACCTCAGAATCGAATTAATAGACCAGAGGCAAACATGGAGAAGAAAGGCTTTAGCTAGTGGCAGAGATATACCCTGAGGAGAGTGGATGAGAGAGTGAGAGAGAGTGTGAGAGAGAGAGAGAGAGAGAGTGAGAGAGAGAGAGAGAGCAGAATGACAGACAAAGACAGAGCTGTTGTTATGTGTCGTTGTTACAGCAATCAGCACTAAGTAGACTATCATGTCACCACATCAGTGTGGTTGTGCTGATGATGACTTGGTGCAGAGTTCTTAATTCAATTTATTAACAAAATTAACATCAGCACTCTGAGCGAGTCACATGGTATCAGTCTCTCTCTCCTTCTGTCTCCGTTCCTCTCAAATACTCCCTCACGGAGGCCATCAGAGGTTAATGCATTTTCACTGCAATCGCTCAATGGAGGGAGGAACTTAGAGCAGTTGATTATGATGATTGAAAGGACAGTTTGTACTGGTGTATTTAAAACACCGTCACCGCAAGAATGAATACTGTCTATTGAATTTTTCAGTTTTAGGTATTTTTACAAACATATTTGAAAAAGGAACGTCAATCGTTCTTAATGCAAAAAAAAAAAAAAAAAATCACACATACATTGTGTTTGATGACAAATACTGGGTGTGTTTTTGTTGATGTATACAGAACTAATGGTGGGCAAAATATACTCAAAATTGCAGTCTAACAACAAAATAGCAACACTTGAGGGAATTTCGCAAAGCCATTATATGTAGCACTGTATCTAAGTAAACAAATTAAAGAAGTTTTAAACAATTTTGCCAAAAAAAAACCTCAGGAGCAGGCAGAACATATTAAATAATTATTAGAGTTAAATAATTAAATAAATTATTGGGCTTCTATGTGGTTTACACAGTCACTGTACACTGTTTATTGTTGTTCACATGCTCATTATAAATATTTCTTTATCCATCTTTTATGATATAGTCAGTTGTTCAGGGTGCATGAAATGCTGATGACATCCATTATGGTGAAATTTATAGCACCAAGTACCCACCCACCCACCCACCCCTGCCCAGATATATGATGTTGATTTCTTGGACCAGTAGTGTATGTGAAATCCTGCCCATCTCTTACTGGTCTTTTATGATTGTTCTCCAGCTCTCGGACTCCGGTCTTTATACGTGTTTGGCCACAAGCTCCAGTGGAGAGACCTCATGGAGTGCCTTCCTAGACGTCAGAGGTTCCTTTATCTTTCTTAAAACACAAACAGTAAGATCTTGTTAGCTTTGCCCGAGCCTTTCATCATTGTGTCTTCTGACCCTGCCTGGCTGTTCTCCTGATTTTCTTTTCAGAGTCAGCAGAGTTCATAGACTCCGTATCCCACAATGCTACTGCCCTCCCAGGGCCCCCCTCCAAGCCAGAGATCACTGATGTCAGCAAGAGCAGTGTGTCGTTGTCGTGGCATTCAGGGCCCGAGGAGGCCTCCCTTATTTCCTCCTACGTCATAGAGGCCTTTGGGTAAGTCTTCGCTGCCTGGGACATGGTGCCCGGCGACCGGTGCCCTTCACGCACACAGCGCAGATGTGGCCGTTTAGCTGGGCACTGGGGTTGCCCCAGCCGAGAGCCAGCAGTGATGGATTTAGTGGTTTATTTACGGAGAGAGCGCTGGGGCTGTGCCATGCTTAAGCGTGGATTCCCAGCATGTGTTCTGGCTCACTGTGTTTTGTCAATATTCAGCTGGCTGAGGCACTTACGCCGGTCATGGACAGGACTCGCTTTTGGGGACTATAAGATGTTACTGAGGTGTAGTTAAAAAGAAAAAAGCAGTCTTTTGAGCTTCAAACAGAGTGAACCATTCAAAGATTAAATGTATTATCATTTTGGTACAGTATTTAAACACGATTACAAAGGCTAGTAAACAGTGACAATAATAAATCATGATGAAATACTTTAGTTTGAGGAAAGCGGCGGGATAATTGCGATGAATTGCATGTAACAGTGGAGTGGATGCATTCATGTTACTTCAAGTGGAACTACAGTTTACCCTGTGTTTATGTGTGTGTGTGTGTGTGTG
The DNA here is from genome assembly GCA_037974405.1 of Brachyalestes nurse. Lineage (NCBI taxonomy): Eukaryota > Metazoa > Chordata > Actinopteri > Characiformes > Alestidae > Brachyalestes > Brachyalestes nurse. Next base: position 5,227,497 of record JBBPCY010000035.1, read on the forward strand.
TGTGTGTGATCATATTCCATTTTCTTGGTGATAAATAAATTCACAGCATTGTATTAAATTAGAAAATTAGAACTGTCAGAATTTACTAATTTCATAGTTAATTTTATTATTATCAGTACATACAACAATGACATTTAGTTAAGTTCAAAGCACAATATAGTATATTATCTTCCACCTAAGAGCACAAAGGTGGCAGATAAAATGTGTGATAACTTCAGGTGTTAAATAACATGGCTTAACTCGGGTTAAAAGCCTAATTTATTATTGATAATATGGAGAGTGTTACTGTTACAGTGCTTATATGCAGCCATCAAAAACAGCCTTGAGTCTGACCTCATTTTCCACTACAATAGAAACAATAAAGATTGTTGACCACTGTTGTTTTGCATTCAAGCTTTTTATGAATTTGACTATTTCATAATGAGTTGGTAGAAACTGGCCTAAGTGGTATCAGTTTAAAAGTCTCACTGATTATCAGTCATATGTGTGCGTTTGTTCTGAATTGTGAGTTTATACCCGTTTGTCTCTTTGTTTGCAGGCAACTAGTGAGCAACAGCTGGCAGACCGTGGCTGATCACATTAAGAGCACGCAGTACACCGTCAAAGACCTGCGCCCAAACACCGTCTACGTCTTCATCATCAGAGCGGTGAACACACAGGGGGTGGGAGACCCTAGCACCATGTCTGAGCCTGTCCGGACCCAGGGTAATAGCCTAGATATAGATACGCTACATGTCGTCACATCTTTACTTAGACTTTTGCAAACACTGCACAATATACACCAATCAGTTATAACATTAAAACCACCTACCAAATATTTTGTTGGTCCCCCCACCGAAACAGCTCTGACCCACTGAAGTATGGAAGCCACAAGATCTCTGAAGGTGTGCTGTGGTCCTTTATGTTTTTTAATTGGCGAGTGGGGACTCCATGGAAGGCACTAGTTTGTCCAGCATATACCACAGTTCTGGGGAGTTGGAGGCAAAATCAACAGCTCTAGTGATACTGGACACTTTATTTGTCATGTTCCCCAAACCATTCCTGAACAATGTCTGCAATGTGGCAGGGATCTGATAAACGAGGCCACCACCATCAGTAAAATCATTGCCATAAAGGAATGTACTTGGTTTGCAATAATATTTAGGTAGTTATGTAGTGGTGCCGGTTTGCCTTCTTCCCGTAGTGCATCCTGGAGCCATTTCTTCCACACATGCACCCGGCCATCCACGCGATGTAAAAGAAAATGATTAGTCCGACCAGGTTTCCTTCTTTCATTGCTTCATGGTTCATTGTAGATGCTTTTGGTGGGAATAGTGGTCAGCATGGGCATTCTGACTGGTCTGTGGCTACGCAGCCCCGAAGGCTGCAATGTTCTGTGTGCTCTCTTCTTTCATTGCCAGAATGAATATTTTCAGCAATTAGTGCTACTGTAGCTCTTCTGTGTGATCAGAGCAGACAGGCTAGCCTTCACTTCCCACATGCATGAATGACCGGTTCATCAGTTGTCCTTCCTTAGACCACATTTGGTTGGTACTAACTAGGTATACCCACACAAAAAGAAACACACATATGGATCCCCTTACCACCACCCACCCACACACAAAGAGAGTGAGAGCCATTAACACTTGTCACAGAGCACATTCATCTTCGTCTTCTTACCTTAGCCCCTGCCAAACAGCTTTTCGGTGTATTGTCACCATCTCCTGGAGGTCGTTACAAGGTAAAAAAAAAAAAAAAGGCAAATACGTTATAGAGGAAAATACGTTATAGAGATAATAATAGAGACGATAAATGTTATAAGGCGAGATAACTGCAAAGCCACATAAACTTTAACAACTAATTAAATGTTCAAAAATTATGACCCATACCTAGAACTATCCACTGTATATTGGGAACAGCCAAAAAACCTACCATTTGAAGAATCAGAATCCTTTATTGATCCTGGAGGAAATTGCTCTCAGTTGTCTAGCCATTACACTTTAGTCCTTGTCATAGTCGCTCAGATCCTTATGCTTCAACATTTTCCTGCTTTTTGCACATCAACTTCAAGAACTAACTGTTCACTTGCTTCCTGATATATCCCACCTCTTGACAGGTACCGCTGTAACGAGATCATCAATGGTATTCATTCCCCTGTCTGTGGTTTTAATGTTATGGCTGATCAGTGTATTCATGCATATTAAATCAGTGTATACGTATACAGTCATATTGTATTAAAGTACTACATGAAAATAGCTTTTTCTAATTGAGGGATTATGGGAGAAATTCAGCAACATTACAGTATGTGTATTTAATCTTCTAGTGATGGGTTAACATTCACCCTGTGCATGTTATTTTGCCCTCACAGAACACTCTTTCTGCTCCTTAGTGCTGAGTGTGTTTGCCTCTGTTGCTCTGTGTGTGCCTCAGACATTAGTCCAGCCGTGCAGGGCATTGATCACAGACAGGTGCAGAAGGAGTTGGGCGATGTCATCGTCACCATGCACAACCCCGTGGTTCTCAGCTCCACTTCAGTCCGAGTGACATGGGCGGTAAGTTCAGCCTGGCCTTCACACGCACTTGGACAAAACACAGTAATGGGTTGCCGTTTATGAATTAAATTTTTTTTAAGTCATAATATGTATGTTTTGTGATGGATCAAGCATTCATGAGTTCTCTGCACATGAGAGGGACACATTCCAGAATATTTCTGTTTGGCTTTAGAGCCAGATTTCTGTATCTTTGAGCCTGCAGTGCACCAGTTTACATTTTGGTCAAAATCTCTTTTTTTCCTGTTCACTGATTTTCAGGCAGATGTTCCTGAGTGTTGGTTTTCTTACACATTCTGTTCTCTGTGGCTTGTTGTTTTTTAGCAAAGAAAAATAGCAAGGAGAACAAGAGCTACAGCACTTAGGTGCAAATTAATATTGAGGCTTAAATTATTAAGGGCAAGAGGAATGAAGAATACACCCAAATATTGTTCAAGTTAATGTGCTGTTGGTCATGGGACAGCCAGAACGAGTTCCTTTGAAGAATTCCTTCTAAAAGTGAAAGCGAAGGCTTTGAGCAACACATTTTCATGACATAGATTTGTGTTATGCTCAGTGCTTCCAGGAGGTAAAATGGAGCCCGGTGGACAGCGAGCGCATGGACAGCTGGTGCTTCATTAATCTCAGACCGTTTAGGGTGACGTTTGAATTTGAACAAATGGTTCTCCCTCAAACAAATAGATCACTATTAGCCCTGCCTGCTGGGCTCCTGTTTTCTGGAAGCTGTCTGCGGTCAGCTCTTTATCTACTTTTGCTTGGCAAGGTGTTCAGGCTGCTTTGTCTCTGGAGTATTATTTAATGAGGAGAATCCCCCGTCCTCTTCAGACACGCATATGCACATCCACACCCACACACACAAACACACCGTATGCTACCAGGTTATATTATAATGTGTACCCGTGGTAAATGACAGTTAAATGCCATTGTGTGCTTATGCGGGACTTTCATAATTGAGACTGGTCTTGTATGAATGAGCGCTGTTAGTAGAGCATACTGTCCAATTTTCTGTTTTACCAAACATATTTGTACCTGTATGCGGTTGAAAGATAAGAACAATGGTTGGCTCCAATTGGCTGCAAATACTCAATACAAGTCTGTGAGCAGCATTTTTACTGCAGCTTTTCTAGACCCTGGTCACACAGCTCTGAGAAAACTGGTCATATTCTGCCTCTGTACTGAGTATATTTAGGTAAATGACAGTTATAGCTGTTCTTCTAAAGCAGGGGTCTCAGACCTGTCCAGAAAGGGCTGCTGTGGGTGCAGGTTTTCATTCTAACCAAGCAGGAGGCTCACCTGATTCCACCTCTGTA
>JBBPCY010000035.1:5240363-5266174 GCA_037974405.1 Brachyalestes nurse
TGGAGTTCACACAGTTCATGTTGAGCTCTCATCCATTAGCACAATTAGTGCCACGGTGTCTGTGTTTTAACAAGTGTGTGTGTGTGTGTGTGTGTGTGTGTGTGTGTCTCTCTTTCTCTCTCCAGCATCGTTGTCAGTGCCTTTAAAACACTCCATTCCAAAACTACTAAGTATACTTGCACCAGAAGCCAAATGACGGCATTCAGAACAGCTCTCGTACATCAGTGTCGATCACGGACAAATCAAACTGGCTGGCCAAAATGTATCTAGCCAAAGTGTAAAAATGCTTTGAAGCATTATGCAGGAATCTGAAGGTTCAACTGCACCAGTCCTTATTTTTATGGCCAAATAAATGTATCATACTAACTGAAAGAAGCTAGGTGATTTTGTATTGTTTTATTATGGTAAATAGTCACAGTAGTGCATTCAGTGTATGTTTACAAATAAGACCAAGTCATATCAGAATAGTCAAATCAAATTGAGATTTCATTTTTCACTGAGTCATTTGCGTGTGCTGAATGATCAAATTTTAGTGAAAGCTCTTCACTTATGATCCTCTTAAAGAAGCTATAATGCGTAAACACCCCAAATACTCTGCAACCCCATGGGAAGAAATACATAACACGTTTGTATGCGTTTTCAGGCCGGAGCTGTTAAAATATTGGATTAGATCCCCCCCCGGCCCCCCTTCCGATCCAACGTATTCTGCCGATTGCCCACAATACGGTTATTCCATGTGCAAGCACTTTAGTGTGAATTTAAACCATAGCTAATAGACTCAATTGCCTGAAATTTACTTGGTAATTTCTTTCTCTCTCTCTCTTGCTCTCCCTCTCACTCACTCTTTCTCTCTCACTCACTCTTTCTCTCTCTCCCGCCCTTACGTTTCTCGGGCCTCTCTTTCTGTCTGTGTTTTTCTCTCTCTCTCTCCCCCACTCTCTTTCTCTAGCCCCCCACTCTCTCATTCTCTTTCTTTCTCCATCTCTCTGGGATGGAAAATAGAGGCCGGCATGGTGTCACTTGACAGGCTACTGCTGCTGCTCAGCACGGGGTCACATTTCTGCCAGTGATATATCACAGAGCTAATGGCCTTATTAGCATCTCCTTCATTACTGTACATGGGAATGGAGTGCTTTCATTTAGCTCAAATATGCATAACATGGCGCTTTAGCATTCAGCGTGCCTGCCTGCCTATTTATATTGGCATAGCGTCACATAGAGAAGTTAAGCTCCCCTTGATCTGGAGCCATGCTTTACTGAGCGTCAGCCAGGACAGTTTGCCTGCTCGCTGCTGCATCCTTGTCACGCCGTATAACCCGATTAGAACTGTTCAACACAGTGGCAACAAAGTAGCACGTCTGCTTTGTTTGATGCGGCAAGGCTCGCTATTTGTAGATTCCATAGATATGATTTATCAGCTCAGAGAAGGCTACAATCACACACACCGATCTCCTACAGTGACTGTTACAGTGCAGAATAAGATTGCATTTGGGGTCATGCTGTTCTGGCAGGGTCGACATATATTTCATCTTCTTTTTATAGGTTTGTTTGGATTCGCAGTCAAGGGCAAAGCGAGGGTTTGTGGTTGGGGGAGCTCAGCCAAAAAAACTTTATTACACTCACACCAACAGCCAAGATATGTTTTCTTTTTTGTTTTGAGGAAAATGTAATCAGCAAGTGATGGACGATTTTAGGCCCTAAATCATCACATTACCTCAAACCTCAAAGTGGTTAAATAATGTTATACAGACTTGCTTACATAGTGTCTGACACCGTATGATATACTGTTCTTAAAAAGGGCAAAATGATCTTGCATATCTTGTAAAGCAACAGATTGTGTCCATATATTCGTACAGTACTTTGTACATTACGTCTTTGAACTATAGAACTATAGCAGCAAGACTTGAACAGTAAACACATCTTGGCTGATGGACTACCTTTGAGGTACGGGGAGCACATTTAGCTAGTCCCCACACATTTAGTGGGGGAACGAGGGAGATGGATGGTGTAAAATAAAAGGGATTGGGAAAAAGTGGCATGGGAATAAGGAGGGTAGAGGAGAGCTAGTGAGTGGCATAATTGGTGGGTGCGCGTGGTGACTCAGAGCCGCTATCCGGTGTGGCTGATGCGGAGTGTGACTGCTCTGTGAAGCGCGGGCTCTGATAGGAGTGGCAATGGTGCAGGACTAACGAAGTTAGGATTAGGGCTCAGAGCCTGTCACACCTCATCTCCTGCTGCCTCTTATAAGCTGCATCACCATGCACGGCATCCAAAGTAGCACACAACCCCTAGAGGTTACTCAAAAGAGCCTTTGAAATTGCGCATCAAATAGCAGGGCCTTGTCTTGCCTGTATACATTTCTGTAAACGATACACACTCTTAAGAATCTCATCACCTGTAAAAATGTTTTGCGTACAGTAGGTCAGAATGCATAGATGCCTTCCACAGTAGCTGCTTCTCAGACAGTCCTAAGCTTATTATGCTCAAAGGAGAATACTTTTCTTAGAAATCTGGGTCACTTATAAAGACATTAAAATGTGGAATCTTGAACGCTTGTGTTGATGTGTGTGTGTGAGTTTGCTGGAACGAGGAAGGCATTTAGTGATGTGTTGTGTTCTGGCAGCCCCCAGTGCCCCTCCCCAGCAAGTGACCGTGCTCACAGTGGGCAACCAGAACAGCACCTCCATCAGCATCTCTTGGGACCCTCCACCCACGGACCACCAGAACGGCATCATCCAGGAATACAAGGTACTAAACGCCTCAGGCAACACAGAATATGGGGTATGTCAGCATATTATTTTAGGAAAGTGTAGTTTTTATTTTTAGCGACTTGTGTTTAAAAAGGCATGGTTTATTATTGATTTAAGAACCTGGGGCTCAGACACATTCTTTTCTACTCCAGCGCCTGTCTGTTTGGACTCTGTGTGTTTTCATATATTAATTCACTCTTCCCCTTTTCTCTCCCTTGTCCCATGTTTTAGATATGGTGCCTGGGGAATGAAAGCCGGTTCCATGTGAATAAGACCGTGGATGCAGCGATCCGCTCAGTGGTCGTTGGAGGGCTTCAGATCGGGGTGCAGTACCGCGTGGAGGTGGCAGCCGGCACTAGTGCAGGCATCGGGGTAAAGAGCGAGCCACAACCTATCGTGATTGGTAAGAAGACATAATTGAATTCAGTCAGTCTGAAAATAAATGAATAAATAATACATTTAAAAAAATTAAAGTTATAGTAGATTTCCCCTTAACTCCAAATGCAATCAGGCAAGATGCTTGGTATCCAAAGTTTGCTTCTTTGGTTTTGTATTTGAACTGTGACTGACAACTAAAGCTTGCAATGGAATACCTAAAAATAAGCATAATGCATCACACGCTTGCCTCAGATCGTGTTAAATTGATAAGTAATCTCATACCAGTGCCTATGGGGTATCTGACACTCATCACATACTATTATCTATAAAAATAGACAATGTCACATGTCTAAAAACATTAAAAGTAGTTTGTTGAATTTTGTACATTAGCTAAGTGCAAAAAAGTCATTATCATCATCATCATCATCATCATCATCATCATTATTCAGTAGTGTGTGAACCCTGCCTGAATGAAAGGCTATATTGACTGAACTGCACTGAGCAATCATCACTACATGGAGCTGCTAAGCTTTCTCATGCTTTACTGAAATAAAAGGGTGAAAAACGGGAGTAAAAGCTAGAAATTCTACCACCTTGCAGTTTTTGAGGCTGAGGTTTTTTTTTTTTTTTTTAAATCGATAAGATTTTCATTTAATACACTGTCCGGCATCGTTTGGCAGAATGCTGTTAGCTATATCAATAATCCTCTCCAATAAACGCGGCCAATGCCAACACAGTGGACAGTGTTATTGCTGTGGCTTATCACCTTATCACATTTGATCAAGCTCGCTGAAGGATGAGGCCAGATAAATACACCCAGAATCAATACTATTGACGTGCGGCGTTCTCCCTCCTTTCCACGGCTTTTGACTGCCAGGGGCAGAAATTCTCCCCGGCAGCCAGCCGTATAGGCAAACACAGGGCTGTGGTGTGGGGCTTAATGAAGGGGTTCGCGGTGTTGCTCCCGCCATGAGAGTGTGAATCTCATTTCACAGCACAGTAGCTGCACCAGGAAATCAAACTCTGATGGAGCTCCGTGTCGATCTCCCGTCCGCCAGCTCTAACTGATGAGCCGCCCGCTGCACTGCCTAGGCCCGAGCACATATAAAGCGCTTGTGTTCCTGTTTATTTTCATTTCGGAAGGCTTACATAGTTCGTGTTTTGTTTTTTTAGTTCACGTTTTTAGCATCTGCAGCTTCACTGGCCCATTTCTGTTGCGTTGTTAATCAGTCGTGGAATAATCTTATTAGTAAAAATAGAATTAGAGTGTTTTTAATTGGTGTTCCTTATCTGCTGCTGGGATTTGATTTGATTTGATTTGATTTGATTTGACTGCATGATGGTGGAGAGGCATTACAGAGCCTGCTGTGGCCACATTCTTTAGTAAAGAGTCCAACACATGCTTTTAAATCTGCTTTTAAATGTACTTAGGTGTTTCATACAGGGTATACAGTGAAGCATTTCTGTAAATGTACATCAGACCCATTGTGATAAAAGAGACTGAGAAGCAAAAAAGAGACTCCTCATATTGGAAGCATTGTTAATAAATACAGTGACTCAGTAGCTAGATTGAAAAAAACATGAGAGGAGAAATACCTTTGAAAAAAAATAAGTAATTTAAACCCAATACAAAAATACAAAACCCAAATCAAGGGCTTTATACACAAATCATCTAAAAGTCATTAAGGGTTAGAGAGGTGGTGGTGCTACTATATATGTGTGTAAAATAGATGTCCAACAATTCCTTTGTTTTAAAATGAAGGTCTGTACACTACCATAACCATTCAGGTTTAAGTGACTGAAGGACTGCTCATTGTTACTGATCACCTTGCCTTACTGTATTTTATTAAATTCAGAACGAGACCACATAAGTCCATGTAAATTATAAAGGGCAAACAGTTTGATATTCAAAATGTAATTTAGTTTGACCTCATTGATATTCTAATAACATACTCATTAAAAAAAATCTAACTACATGAACCACTGACATACAGGCACACACAAATGTTTTCACTACAATTCTAAGTGGAAGTTGTATGTCAGGCTGCAGTATTCCATACTTACTTCTGTATTACGTGAGTCAGGTAGCTGTGAGCTATCTGAGCAGTGCCCAGTGATCCTAAAACACTCAACACTGACTCTTCGTGATTATTGATTGTAATAAAAACCAACAGCTGACAATGGAGAAATATTATACATGCAATTTATAACAGCGAACATTTAATGTTGTTTCATGTACATGAACAAACATGTATTCATTCATGATCCTGCTGGTGTAGGTTTCCTGGTGACCTAGTGGTTAAGGCGAACAGAAAGTTGTGGGTTCGAATCCCAGGGCTGCTGGTGGCACCACTCCCTGGGCACCCACACATTCCACACTGTGTGCTGTGCTGTCGTGTGTTCACTATTAGGGCCAGTTCAAATCCATAATATTAAGATTAGATAAGATAAACCTTTATTAGTTCCACAAGTGGGAAATGTCCATTGTTTTAGCAGAAAGTGGACAGTACAAAAGAAAGAGCAGCAAAAAACAATAGAATAAAGCTAAACACAACAGTATACTATAATATAGCATACTATACCAATAATACAAAAATATAAATATAAATGTGTGTGTATTTATACATTGAATAGCAGAAGGTACTGACAAGAATAGTAAGAAACAGTAAAAGTAAAAAACAGTAACAATGATACCAATAATAATATTTATAATTTAATAATTAAGGAAACAATGTGCAACCCTCTGCTAACTATGCTCAATTGTGAACATTGACATATCCCATAGAATTGTTTTACAACTGATAATGTGTACCATCCCCAGTTTGTTCACTGGTTTTAACTGCTCTCACTGCACACTTCCTATGCACCTTAGGTGCTGTTTGTCCTCTCTGCTAGTCTGTGTTTTTCCACCAGTGTGTGCTGGGATAGACATACTGGAATCATTGGATTTATTTTCATCTGTTCACCTCTGTTCATTTCCATCCACTGACATTCCCCAAGCCTGGTGAGGACTTATGTTTGTGTGTGCGTGTGGTCAGGTGCTGAATTACGGGATGTGATGACGGGAGACGAGGGCAACAGCAGCATCACTGATGTGGTGAAGCAGCCTGCCTTCATTGCGGGCCTGGGCGGAGCCTGCTGGATCGTACTCATGGGTTTCAGTGCCTGGCTCTACTGGAGGAGGAAAAAGAGGAAGGGTCTCAGCAACTATGCAGGTGAGACTCTCCATTCCTGATTGTGCTGCGTGCGCCACACCTCGGTGAAGTAAGTCTCCAGAGACAAGATGCTGGTATGATGATGCTAGCAAAAAATAAACACTTTGCGTTGACATATCATTAATCCAAAGTACTAAAAAGGCTGTTTTTAGGCGGCGAATCTCCATAATTTTAGTGTGAGAAGTGAGAATGCATGTGTAAGCTGAATTGCACCATGAAGATTACACACTGGAGCTGAGCTGTAGTATTTATTTGTTCCGACCGCGTGACTCCCCCATCAGTGAGGGTCATAGCTCTAAATGTAATCTTCCTCATTTAAGCCTCCTCTTTTATAGAAAACAGAATCTGTTAGTATAGTACAGTAAAGGCCTTAGAGCTAAAACTTTTTTTTAACGCTTTTCTATTGGTGTGTTTTACACGCGTTAGTCAAAGCCCAGAGGGCAGTGCTCTGTTGTAGCCACAGTCACACGAGCCAAAGCGGAACAAAGGCAAAGAGCTCTTGCCCTCTACCATAACACATTACGCACCTATGTGCATCGACCTTGAACACAATCCTATCAAAAAACACACGCTCGCGCTCAAACACTTTAATTTGGAAATAAAACGCCAACGCGCCACGTCTATTAGAGGACTGTGACCCATATTGTTCCTATATTAGCTCTAAATACAGTCTCCAGCCTCCAAAATGTAATTTGGTATCCCCCCCCCCCCTCCAGGGGGTAATTATTGCGTGTAGCTGTGGATTACTCTCATTATAATATGTATTGCTATCATCACGGTTCGATGACTTAGGTGGAGACTGCAGTGATTGCCTAATTCAATAGCCATTTGCTTTATCCGTCACCTGGGCTGTGATCCTGCTCTTGTGTGGTGAGAAATGTATTTGCTGTGCATAGTTCAGTTTATATGAGACAAGGTAGACAGTCTGTGTCTTGCTCATTCCTTCTACCAGCCAATTTCCCCACCTCTTAGGACCACCACTGGCTATTTGACTGCAAACATAATCATGCGGAGTTCATGAATACATTTCCCTTAGTAAGAAACTGTACCAATACAAAGACATGCACTTCATCATACTCTAAATTATCTGCAACATGAAATACCCCTTTGATTACATAGTATGTTTACTCACATATAAAGCTCCTTTCATTTTTATAGGCAGGCTTGCTGGCTGGTAAGAGGTCTGCACGAAAATTTATATTCCAAATTTGTTAGTTTTGACATGGAAAAACTGTTATCACATTACTGCAGGAAGTCTGTAAATAGTCTATATTGCACTCAGCTTAGGTGGACAGAGGTCGTAACAATCAAAAAATGTTGTTTACATGAGCATATCTTAATCAGGCCAAGACTAATATCTTTCCATTGGTATAAATGTAAATGTAGTTACTGTCATGTATGCCATTAGACATTTGTCTGTATGAAATGCAACTCATCTCATCCCTTTTTCATCTTCATTTGCTGCTGTATATCTTCACCATATTCTAATGCTGTCTCTGTTCTGTGTTTTTGTTTCACAGTCCAGTCGTTCACCTTCACCCGTGCAGGTACTGACCATTTGTCCCATCTCTATCTAACTTCCAACGGGCTCGATCCCACTATAGGCAGTAAGCCATCCGATATGTATCAAGACATATTAATTAATGCCTGGATGGAATTGAGCACAGCAGTGATATGAGGTGTTGTTGTTTTTTTTTTTTTTCTCCTCTTCCCCTCCTCCTTCTGGCTGCTGGCCCTGCAGTGACGTTCCAGCGTGGAGACAGGGGCCTGATGGGAAGTGGAAGGTGAGCGCTGCATCACTCTCTCCGCTCTCTATGTGGTGACATTTACCTCTGACCAAGTAAACACACCCGAGAAATCAACGCGGGCTGCTTTTCACAGCAGCCTGCCCTGTAGCTATCGATCAGCCCTGCTCTGTGCCGGAGACATGGCCATTCTACTGGGCTTTATTCTCCCTGAATGCCGCTTTCTGAGTGCTTAGCCTTGGGCATAAACGTGTAGCAGTAGATGACTCAGTTTGGAGAATCAGAGCTCATCTGGATGTGCTTCAGTTGCATGTTGGCTGTGCTGCTGTACTGGAGTAGTGTTTCTTTGTCATGCAGTTGGGCTCATGTTATCGTTATGGCCAATTCTATCCTGTCAAGGGGTAATTTACCTTATATATACCTAATATATAGGACTCTGCAAAAGTCTTAGGCACCTGTGAAAACAAGATTTAAAAACTGTTTAGATCATCAGTGAGTCTTTTTCACATTAAAATAACTAAATATACTCAATAAATCTAAACAATATAAATAACGTTATACAACAAATAGTGTGTTTCTTGTGGAAGCCCGGTATTACTTATAGTTTCCATTGGAAACCTGGTTTGATTCAGTGCTTCATTACATGAAGTCAGAAGCTGCTGATGGAATTCCACAAATCCAAGCAACGTCTGGAGAAAAGCTTGCATTTATACATAAGATGCAATCACACGCTGAGAAAATGGCTTCAAATAATTTGCTTAGACTTTTGCACAGTACTGTAGATTAAACTGTATGACTCTATGATGCAGGTTGGAAAAGCATTCTAAACTGGAAACTCAGCGTTATGTAGGAATACCAAACAAATGCTTTAGTAATTTAGCGTAAATTGCGTATTTTGTCAAAACCTGGCTACGGCTATTCATTGGGCTGAATGAAAATGTTGCCATTGTTTTGTAAAGCTTGTCCAACATCGCAACAGAATGAATTTGTGGGTGGATACTTTAATTGATTATGACGTTATAAAATAGTTTGCCATAATAACAACATAACAACAGAGCTGTTGTACAGATTCCTTTAAAAGCTTCCTAAGTTAAGGATAGGAATATAAATATACTGCCAAATTCCATTACTGTTTAAATAATTCGTAACAAGACATTTGTATTTTCAGTGTTTTTAGAAACAATAATGCTATTATGTACCAATTCAGTCAAGTGGAATCTTGAAATGCTTTGAATTGTTTCCTGACAAATCAGAACTGAACCTAATGGTAGTCAGGACAGAGATTTACAGACACAAAGCTCCTGCTGGAGAGCCAGGCTGCTGAAACAGGCGGTGATGAGGTCTGGGCCAAAGCTAATGTTAATGGCGTGGTGGACAGGGGCCTGATGGATGGTTCAACACTTGCAGCCATGTGCGAGAGCAACGCGTGCACTGATGTATCGATTGATTGGCTAATAAATCTCCCTCTGCTGGAATTAACAGAAACAATTAAAGCGTCAGGGCTGCTTTTTTATTCGCCCATTTATCGTCCCGGGCCCGGCTGCGGGTGGTGCCTCCCCAGAGCTGGTGATGGATTCTCTCTGTCGAGAGGAGCTCAAGAGCATACTACCCACATGCAGCAGGATGTGAAAAGATAATTATCTAAGAGAAAGTGTTCCTCATAAGCACTTACACTTTCTCTCACACACATATGAACGACTTTATCCACTCATGTACACACTGTCTTATGAGCCTATAAAGCACAAGCCCCCTGTGAATGTTTCTAGTCGGTGACCTATCGAGAGAGTGAAGGGAAGGAGAAAGGTCCCTTTCGGGGTGAGGCACAGTGAGCAGTGCAGTCTTACTTTCTTTTTTTCCCTTCTTTGGTTCTCTGTGTTCTCTCCATCCACTCTGTTGTCACACCTGAGCAGGCAAAGCTAGCCAAGAGGCCAAACAAATGTAGCAAAAAACGTCGCTTCTAAATATAAACTAGAATTCTTCGCTTTTATGTGTGTGTCACTGAGTACAGGAGTGCACATGCGTGTGTGTGTGTGTGTGTGTGCTGGAATGTGCAAGTTAATGTGGAAGTTGATGCATGTGAGTGTGTTAGCCTGGGTGGAAAAAGCTCACATAATGGTCCTTCCACCTTTGAGCCATTGAGCTCAGATGTGTTGAAATCCCCCTGCGCTCCAGCTGCCCGAGCTCTTAGGGGGAAGCACTTTTGTGGGCTGCTGCGTTCATTAGACAAAAGGCAAACCAAATCACATGGACAACCTGCCTGCCTGATTCTGGCTTCTCGTTTCAGTATACAGAATAAAAAAATAAAAAAAAAACATACCTCCATCTTTAACAACTGAGCAAAAATGCCTAATCTACCCCACATTATGTTTTTTAATTGGCACATATGCATAAAATTCTTCATCCAATTTTTGGTTCTCAATCGGAGATCACCCCACTCGTTACCATGGAGACTCCTTCATCACCTCCCTTCACATGGAGACTGACAAGATACCCCTCTACACCAAAATGAAGGTGGCAATGCTGGCTGTAGGAGACCTTAATATTCTGACATGCAGTCACTATTGGCTTGTCTTTCCCCAGGGCAGAAAGGGGGTTGGGGGGCCAGATTTATAGACTTGTCACTGTTTTATGTGCTTTTGTTTGCTTATTTATTATTTCCACTGCTCCGGGCCGTGCACATGGGGAACAAGCTCTTGCAGCAGCCTGGTGCTGATATACACTGCGAATAAATGGGGGGAAATGAAAAACAATGGGAAAAAGGGGAATGTAATTCTTTGTCTCTTATTCATTCTTTTGGTGGCATGTAGAGCATACCCTTACATATGCATGTCCCCTCCCTCTTTCTCTCTCTCTCTTGTCCTCTTTATCTCACTCTTTCAGTCGTCCTGGCCTGCTGAAAGCGGGGGATCCTGGCTTCCCCTGGCTAGCCGACTCCTGGCCCTCCACCAGTCTGCCTGCCAATGGTGGCCTGGGCGCTCCCAAAGACCACAGCAACTTCGGGCGAGGGGGTAAGATCTCAGGGGCCTGAAAAGTAGCTTGAAAAAAAAAAGAACAAAGGGAACAGGCTGAAAGAGCCGAGCGCCGCTTCCAAGCCCCCGAGGGAAGGAGCAGGTCACAGGGTTAGGCCCCCGAGCTCACTGGTGTGTTACGTCCTGAATTCATGTATGAGCATTATGAATATTTCAGAAACCTGAGAATCCCTCAGTACTGGAAATGACAGGTGATCACACACTCTCCAGAACATTATCTTTCAATTTAGTCATCCTTTATCTCAAAATGGCCTCTTCCAGTACATTTTTGGGTGGTGTGTGTGTGTGTGTATAATGTAGTTGTGCTAGAGGCATGTGATGATTTAATAATGCATTTTGCGCTTTGCTAACTCCTAAGCTACATACTTTGGATCAAACATATCTTCGCTAAATGCATATTTGATTTTTTCCAAATCATTGCTTTAGGTGTTTTTTGAAGCATACGGTCACAATCAGGGCACAACCTTGTGGTTTTTCATGTTTTAACATAATTTGAAAATATCGGCACCATTTGTAGAGATGGTTTAGAATGAATTAAGATAAAAATCTTGCCACATTAACATTAAAAGTTACTTTTTTGGAGATATGAGTCTTTCTCTGACAGCAATGATACGTGAATGTATGTGTATGTGTGTGTGTGTGTGTGAGAGAGAGTAAGGCGTATTTAGATCTCAGCGAGCTCATCAGTGCTCTGTGGGTTGTGCTGGTCTGAGCTGAAGGTCAGCTTCGTGTGAGCGTCCGTCTTCCCCTAGCCGCCGAGCACGCTTCCCACTGAGCATCCCGTGTCATTTGATAATTAATCTGCTGGCTAATCACTTTTATTTATCTCACCTCATTTGAGCTGGGAAGACTCCGAGTGGGGTGCATGGAGCAGCAGCAGTGGGGTGCGCTAATAAGTTTCACACTGACCTTAAGAGCTGCTGCTCTCCCTCTCTGTGTCTCTTTTCCTTTATCTCTCCATCTCTAACGCCGTATCTCTCTCTCAGACGTGCTGCCGGCCGGAGCAGGGGAGAAGACTGGAACCATGCTGTCTGATGGTGCCATCTATAGCAGCATTGACTTCACGGGCAAGACGGGCTACAGCAGCCCGGCCCGAGGCAACCAGGCCACCCCCTACGCCACCACTCAGATCCTGCAGTCCAATAGCTTCCACGAGCTCGCTGTGGATCGGCCTGACCCCCGTTGGAAAGCTTCACTGCGCGCCCAGCAGGAGATGGCCAGCCTGGGCTACTCACTTACTGACAGCAGATCCTGCCCCAACGGTATTGTCAAAGCTCAGGGGAGCGAAAGTAGTGTCTTTCTCTCCGTCTCTCTCGGTTACCATCCTTCTCTTTTTCTACGCTTATTTTCCTGCTCTGTTTGACTAGCTCCCTGCCACTCTATGTCACTCTCTCTCTCTCTCTCTCTCTCTCTCTCTCTCTCGCTATCTCTCTCTCTCGCTCTCTCTCGCTCTCTCGTTCTCTCTGTCTTTGTCTCTCCCTTTCATGACTAACATGACTTGGTGATTCAATCCCTTTTGTAAGTTGGCACTCCTGATGTTGGCAGTGAAATTAAAATGGCGAAAAAGGGAGGGCAGGGTTCCCACAGGTCCTTGAAATCCTTGAAAATTTGTGAATCTGAACAAATAAGTTCAAGGCCCTGGAAAGTTTTGGAAAACAGGCATAAAAAGACACTGTCCTTGAAGGTCCTTGAATATTTTGGGGAATTGAAATTTCATGGATGACGACCGCTGTCAACGTGTTATCATTTTGCCACCCCAAGTTTGTTTAAAATTATGCCTATGCCGACTTTTAATTAGCGAAAGTTCGTTTGTTCTTCTTCTGTAGATTTTCAGCACTACATGCTTGTTTCCTGTATGTAGGCAATGTAACGTGTGTGTAGCCACTTGCAGAGCAAGCACACTATTATTCTTAAGTTTTATCTTTATTTTTATTCCGTTCACCCGTTTTTAAGGCCTGGTACTCCTCCCAGGGCTTTCGAGATAGAGACACCATTCCAACTCTGATACGTCGGGACCGATCTGGAATAGCGTTCTTGTTCACAGCTTTTTGCTTTGCCTTGTCGTTTGTTTGTTATTCCCATTTTTTATACTCAACTTTCACATAGTCCTGCTCAGACACACTTTGTCCGAAACCCACCAAACTTCATGTGATACCTCAGGCCAACTTTCCCGACACACAAACGCGGTCGGTGATGACCTGCAGTCATCTTTTCCTTTTCTTTCACTCATTGCATTTGCATCTAAACTTGTTTATTGATAACATATTCAGCGGCAGCAGTAGGTAAATGCCACCGTATGTGGTCCTAGAATTTGAGCATATTGGTCCTGGAAAGTCCTTGAAAGATCCTTGAATTTGATGTTAACCAAGGTGTGGGAACCCTGGGAGGGTCATCGGGGTCTTCATAGAGACACCCTTCATCTTTGACATTTTGTTGATAAGCCCAGAGGGCTCAACGATGATACCTGGAACCCTCAGTTCTATACCCTCCTGTCTTCCTCTTGATGTCCAGTTGTTGTCTTTCCTTTTAATCCAAAGCCAAATGCTATATTTATTCACAGCATTAGATGAGCACTTGATTGCTTGCTGGCCTGAACAAGCCCTATCCTCCTCAGTAGACTGGTCATAGATGTATCAGCGTATCCCCGGCATCCCATTTCTACAGGGAAAATCTTGATCTTACAGCCATTCTTGGCAGTTTCAGTCTGGAGTATTTGGTCCTTTCCCTCCTCTCTTGTCCATTCCACAGATTATACCAGCCTGGCTGTTGAGAACCACAAAGCTGTTGTAGCCAAAATGTCTCAGTGAAACAAGCCTTTTTCCCAAGTCCATGTCCATTTTCCAGTCTCAGGCAGCCCATTAATATGTGCTGTAGAGATGCAGGTGTTTGACAAAGGGAGGAAGCAGGGTTTCTTCCAACCAATGCTTGAAGTTTTGGGGTAGTGTAGGAGATCATAAATGACTCGGATGATAAAATCTACCATTTCCAAGTGATCATGCTAGCTGAGTTTCCTATTTTCCAGGCTCTCCCAGGCAATAGACCCTGCTCAGCCATTGAGACAGTCTTGGAGTGTCACTCTGCCGCCTCCTGTCTTTTCACCTTCTTCTCCATGAACTGTCTCTTCTGTACTGATGTTGCCCCACTGAGTAGTTTTGGGGCCAAACCTAAGACCGGCTCTCCCATATTTTACCTGGCCAGTCACATCCCTGAAGCAAAGTGCAAATTTAGCACTTCCAATGGGATCTACTTTCTGCCATTGCTACCCAGGGGATGGGCACTGTCTTTAGATTCATGACCAACCTTGCAATTGGCAAGTTCAACGGACCATTCTTGTATGCTCTGACAGGTCTGTTTCATGGAAGTTGAAGCCAGTGTTTCATTTGTGCCCTGATCTGTCTTCATCTTTTCCACTTTGTTCATGGAGGTGTCATATGCTGTTAAAGCCACATGGGTCTTGGGAGTATGCCAAATTGGAAGCACCACAGCTTGAGTTTTCCTAGCAGGAAGGTCTTGTTGATACAAGATATGTATGTGATGATATCCAGTTGTTCACACTGCTCATTATCCAAGCCATTCATTGGCATTTCTAAAACAGTTGGAACAGGTGTTTTCCGGCTATATGAAATTTTTGATCCATGACTTGACCTTTGACAGTGGAGATGCTTTGGCACTTGCTGAGCTTGATCTTCATCCTCACCCTTGTGATGTTTTGATGAAGCTTTTCCAGAAGCAGGGGACAGTTGTTGTCAGTACGGTTATATTGTCCAAATAGGCTCTGACTGGTGGTAACCGCTGCCAACACTGTAGCCTTTCACCTCCTGCAACCCATTTTGAAGTTCTGATTATGAGCTCCATTGCCATAATACCTTCCTCCAATGTTTGCCAAGCTGAAGTGAAATTTGATGTTGGGAGATTCAACTGCTTATCTTGATAGTAGTCTTTTACCAGATTTGTTATTGTTGCAGACACCTGGAAGAATTCCACACTCCACGGTAGGGAAAAAGAAACTGATCCATAGGCATCGTCCGAATCGAGGAACAAGACATGCATCCTCCCTCTTTCTTAGCAGTCTGGATTTGATGCCACATAATGCTCGCATGCCCCAGGCATCCTGAGACGTCTGCTGTGCTGTCCTTCTAGATCGACTATCAATGAAATGGTTTTGTTTCAGATAACTCGCTTTTCCCACGCAACCCTCATGCTTTTGCAAAGGAATTTCAAAACATCTGGGGCACTCTCGTAAACACAATTAAGAACATTGTTAGAACTTTTACCTCGCTCAGCTTGGGAGGGCTTATGTCAAATTGATGTTCTGAGGGTGATGTTGGTGGGATGTCAGCAGGGACAAGAATCTTTTAGCTCATCAGTTTAGATAACTCTTAAGATGTCCTTCAGCCTCTTCTCTTGTTGCTTCCAGAAATCTGCTACAAAGGGATCTTTGTAGAAGTCTGTTATTGCTTTCTTAGTATTTTTAGTACAAAGTAAATGAACTAGCTCAGTGCAAAATTAGTGATATTTGCTGGTATTTGTATGATAAAGTGATACATAGATATTTATGCAGGATATGTTTTTCCTTTAAGCACATGACATGTACCTATATTCTGAACATACTTCTCTCTCTCTGTCTCTCCAAGTCTGGGCAGGATTATCTGTCGGCATCAGAAAGAGCTAAGATCAGTTTGTTTTTTGTGATTTTATGACATACATATTTTAAAGAATGTTGATGGGTGATTTACTCAGTGTTTTCACAGTGTAATAAATCTCTGCTTTTTTCCTTTTTCAAGAATAGAAGTACTATGTTAAAAACACTAATTTTTCATGCATGTTCTCTCTCTCTCTCACTCTCTCTCTCACTCTCTCTCTCTCTCTCTCTCTCACTCCTTTCATGTATACTGTGCTCTTTCCATCGCTCTCTGTATGTTTTTGATGTCTGGTTTTATGAATATCAGATTTGCAGCCTTTGTGTTTATGCCACATTGTTGTGGCCAGCGGTCAGTGACGATGGCCCGCAGCGCTGTTTTGGGGTCGTCCGAGTGCAGCCTCAACTTTGCTTGCTTGGCCAGTTAATTAGAAGCGCTGAACCTTCTAGTATCTCAGAAAGTCTAACATAATAGAGAGAAAGCCATGGAAAGAGAGAAGAGAGAGAGGACTGGAGGGGCAAAAGTAGATGAGTAGATAAAAGCTGAAAAAGTCAATAGGGAAGGAAGAAAAAAAAGTAAAAAGGATATAAAAGGCCTTGAATCAGGGGGGAATAGATTTAATATTTACATTTTTGCTGAAAACAGACCCGGAGGATATCATCCTTAATCGCTCCTCTTCTTTTTATGTGTGTTTTTGCATCACAGCCTTGGGAGTTTTTTAGCCCAGAAATGTCAGAGAATTACAGCACATTGCTGTGGATTAATTTGATTAGTGCAGGCAGGGATTCCTCTGTGTTTTGACCCGTGGACATAAAATTAGTGCGCTGTTGCCATGCGGAGGCATAGAGCAAGGATGCAGCGTCCGCGCCTCGCTCTAGCCTTTTACTGTAGGCTTAAACACTAAAGCAAGCCGGTGTCATGAGGAGCTTAGAGGATGCTGAGTTTAAGCCCAGTGAAGGGGTCCTCCAGGTTGCGAATGCTGAAGATCAGAAAGATGTAGAAAGAAAGGGCTCTTTGTATTTTTGTGGCCCATCAGTGGAGCAGACTGAGGAGTGAGGGAGCAAGAGATAATGAGAGGAGAGGAGGTAGAGCAGGTGATGATAAAACAGCTTCCCTGGCAGTCTGCAGGTCCACAGGGGGAATGGGACTTGCTCATTAGGCGGCTCTGAGTCTGGGCCTCCTCTGCCTGTGCGCTGAAACACTGTGATGGGAACCAGACTGTCAGCTAAACTCTGACCTTAAACCTGCACAATTAGTCGAGCACCTCTCTGCCTCACGTACACGCATTCCTCATGCATACCCTGCCTCTCCCTTTCTATATTGCAATGTATTTCACAAAGGCACTCTGAACATAGCAACAGATTCTGTCCAGTTCTACATTTTTCCTGATATTGAATGTGAATGTGTTCTTTGCTTCATTACTGAAGACTCCACTCCTCTCTGCTGCCCCCTTTAGGAGGAAAAAATGGTAAAAAGAAGAAGTCTAAAGGAAGCAATAAAACAGCAAAGCCTAATGGCTCCTGTTGGGCCAACATGCCCCTCCCTCCCCCTCCCATGAACCCTTTACCGGGGACAGAGGTGGACCACTATGCTCCAGATCGTCAGGCTGAAGGAGGGTAAGATTATTATATTAGTGCGCATACACACATACTCACTCACTCACTGTCTGTAACCGCTTAATCCTCACGAGGGTCGCAGGTACCTGAAGCCTATCCTGAGGCCAATGGGCGCAAGGCACATAATACACAATATGCACATACTAAAAACAAATAAATTCACATTTGGATGGATACTAGTAGACTAAAGTAAAGTTGAAATATATTCTGTTTCACTTAATACACTGTGCAGCTGTTTTCCAACATGGCCACATGAGAAAACCAAACAGAAAGGTAGTTTTAACTCTACGCTCAGGCACTAGGGAGCTGCTCTCTTCCACTAAATGTGCTGAGGAGGCGGCGTCTGGGGCTAACACACCCACCTACACCACACGGCTCCATTCTCAGACAAAATGCTTAGAACAGCAAAGGAGAAGAAAGAAGAGGGAGTTAGCTTAATGAACATTATGCTGCTTCCACAGTACTGCTGAGTGAGCTGATATCTTTGCCTTTACAACCAAAGCCATAAAATCTCTTTATTATGGCTTAAATTGGTACCGGGGATTTTAGACAGATACTCACTAGTCTTTAGGAACATGTTAAGATATTTGCCTAGTGTGAGCCTGCACTGCGGTATAAGCCTTTAAATTCAAGCCTTGAAAGTTTCTCAGTCTGTACCAATGCAAGACATATTTTGGTGTTTTTCTTTGTCCCAGCAAACCTGATTTAACTGGTCCACTTATTACTAAGCCGTTCCTGAGCTGGACTGCGCTTAAGTAGGAGCGGTGGGTGAGTTGTACTAAGCTATGCAGAGTCGCGGTACTCCAGGTCTAGGATTAGGAACCGCTCACAAAAAAAATGTTCTCTGCATATTTTTGGCAGCATCCCATTGTCCGAAGCTTCTCGGTTTTAAGACCATACAGGGAAGAATTAAAGTGTTGTGTTTTTTCTTGCAACTCTTTTGCATTTTTGTATGAGCCTTGCATTTAGTGTTTCCCCTCAGGTGCATTTATCTTTGTAGTAGTTTATGTGGGTTTAATGTTCTACAAACATTTCCTAATTTATTTTTAGATGATAATTTCCTAGCTTCTCTATATCTCTTAGAATTAACCCATACATTTTATTTACTGTGTCTCTAAAACTGATATTTGTTCTGATGGACTGCTTTTTATTGCACATCATTCAAAAAAGCAGTTAATGCTGAACCACTTGTAACTTAAGTGTGAATGGATGGGGCTTAATGGCTGAATAAGCGCATCTATGTATGTAAATACACTAGTTTTTATGACATTACAAGAACACTGAACTTAAAATGGTCTGTTATTACAGCATAGTGTCCATGTATAGACTACATGGAGTGAATGGTTTTGAAACTTTTCTGATGCTCCCATTCTTCATTAATCTCTTTCATTTAAAAAAAGAGAGGAACATTTTAAATCTTGGTTTTCCATTACATTTAAGGGACCTTATGCTATATTTATCTTCCCTAAAGGCCTCATTGGGATGAATAAAGAGATAAAGAGACTAAGATCAGACACGTATCTAAGTCACACCTGAGGTGATCATTTCAGCAGCATTTGAGAATCATGAGTCATTGAGGAAACTGTAGTTCATTTTCTTTTATGTCTAGATCATTTTTAAGGGGAAAGACCAAAATGGACCTGAGACGTCACCTGTGATGTCGGGGGAATATTTATTTTTTATATATTCCTGCAAAAAGTGAGACAAGACAGTGTGAGACAAAAAATAGTTTGAGAATTCTTTTAGGATTCTTTTATTAATAATGTTATTAAGTTATGCAAAGATTTTCAGTTTTGGAACAAGACGATGAGAATTTAGACCTTGCTTGATGTTATATATAGATGTAGATGTAATTTAAGATACAAATGTTTTGGATTTTGCATTCCTGAGGGCAACACATCTGAATGCACTTGTGTTTGTTGTTGGCACAGGTATGAAAGTGACAGCTGGGGTCCACGCCTCCCTGTGCAGACCTACCTACACCAGGGCATGGAGGACGAACTAGAAGAAGAGGAGCGGGTGCCTACCCCTCCCCTCCGGGGCGTGGCCTCCTCTCCAGCAGCACTGCCCTATGGCCAGGGCTCTTCTGCCTCGTTAGGCTCCTCCCACCATGAGGAAATGCAGTCCATGCTTCAAGCTCACTTGGACGAGCTCACACGTGCCTACCAGTATGAGGTGGCCAAACAGACCTGGTAAGAAAGCTGCACATAGACATACATGTCTCACTGGCGGATGGGCGCAACCAGTATCAATCTGAAGTTCTTTTAAGAAATGAAAGTTCTGTACTTGGATGTCATTCAAAGTCAAAGCTCATGAGGTTTTAGGTTCTTCATGAGAAATGCATTCATATCTGCTTATGCGTGATTGAGTCACACTGTTTAACTGTTATTCATTCATTCATGGAATGCACAACTCACCTCAACATACATCATTCAGTGAGTCTGCATTAAATGTGGTTTTTTCCTCGTCTTTTAGAAATGTTCATTTCATGCACTTAGAGAAAGAAAAAATGCCTATGATGGTGAAAACATATTGCAACATTACAAGAAATTATACCGCTGGAGATGTATTTTCCACATAATGAGACATTTATGAGCTATTCAGGAATACACCTGGTCAGTGCAATGCGTGTTGTGACAGACAGTGGCACCAATCAGCTGAAGTAAACGGATGTTTTTGCATATCAATAAGGCACTTACAGGATTTCATTACCCGTTATTTAGTCTCCAGGCCGTTAAGAAACGTGAGGCTTCACCTTACCTTTGGAGCGCCAAAAACAGCCTCATTGATTACAGTTGTAGCGCGTGGTGGGAGAATCTTGTCATGACAGGGAGGGGGTAGTGGACTGGAGCTCCAGGGGTAATGACTGCGTTGGTGTTGCTGCCGTCTTTGACAACAGGAAAAAGAGCCGGTAATTACGCGCGGAGAAGCTACGAGCGTGAGACACAGCGAGGTTGACAGCCCAGGCAGCTGTGCTGAAGATTACAGACGTGTAACTGACAGGCCTGCCCATTGCCTCCCTCCCCCTCCCTCCTCCCCACCAACCCAATTACCACCCCATTGTGTAAGCCTTCCACACAGCCCAACAATGGAATTAGCACTATTCGTTTCAGTTTTCCACATGGATGCAGGATACACTGTAAATTCTTCTTCCGCATGGGAGAACCTTCCAATAGAACATTTCTCTGACTTGATCTTCTGGCGCTGTTGAGAGTTTGAGCCGATGGTTTAAGGCTCTCAGAGATTTGTCTGGCAAAAACACTGCTTCCATGTTGTGTCCTGCTACTATGAGCCAAGTCTGAAGCCCAGTTGGCTGTGTGTCATCCATGGCCAGGCATACCTAAGAGCACAACTGGCCATGTTTTCATCATGTAGAGTGCCTTCCTTCCCTAAGCAATGCGTCATCCCTTAGTGAAGACAGACTTGGACAGTTTCGTTTTTTCCTCCATGCACCCTGAGCTGCCCAGTCTTGCTGCATGGTAGGTAGTGTGATAAGACAGGATGACAGAGGAAGGCTTGCGGGAGCCATTGTCCTCCCAGACTAGTAAGGACTGACCAATGGTAGTGGCAATTAGCTATTTGGATGAAAATAGTCAAGATTTTTGCAAACTCCTAACTCTTCCTTATATTTATTTTCACATGCACACTAAATCAGTATTTGGCCTTGTGGTTAGGGAGTTGCCCCTGCAATTAGAAGGACATGGGTTTGAATCCCAGGACTGGCAGTGGCACCACTGAGTTACTGAGCAAAATACCATCAACACACACTGCTCCCCAGGCACCATGCAAGTGGCTGCCACTGCGTAAGATAAGATAAGATAAGCCTTTATTAGTCCCACAAGTGGAAAATGTCTGTTGTTAGAGCAGAAAAGTAAGAGCAGCAAAAAACTATAGAACAAAGATATACACATCAGTATAGAATAATACAGAGCATAAGTAAAAAACAGTAACAATAAACCAGACAAATGCACATTGCTCACAGTAATATCTGACCCCTTAAATTGCACATTACATTAGAAAACCACAAAGACTGCACATGTTGTACCCAAAAATATTGCACACAAGAGAAAAATATTGCACATGAGAGAAATATTGCACACCAGAGAAACCTCCCCTACAAAAATAGTAATAATGCACCAGAAGTGTTGCACAGTAATAATAATAATAATAATAATAATAATAATAATAATAATAATATTCCACCCTTAAGATAGCACTTGGTGAATGGGTTAAATGCAGAGAAAGATTTTCACATTGTTCAAGGCAGCTGGTTATCTGGTGATTAGGGAGTTTCCCCTGCAATCGGAAGGTTGTGGGTTTGAATCCTAGGACTTTGAGTAAGGTACCGTTGCCACACACTGTTCCCCAGCGCTGTGTTCCTGGATGCCCTCTGCCTCACTTGGTGAATGGGTTAAATGCAGAGGACAGCATTGTGCTGTTCACACTGTGTGCTCTGCTGTGGTGTGTTCATGTATAACAAATGGACACTTTACACAATAAATATTTTTTTCAGGCATTTGAAGGGAAACTCGCACCCACCCAAGACGCCTGTCCCACCCGTGGCATTTGTGTCTAGCACGTTAGGATCAGACATGCTAACCGAAGGAGAGGACGAAGAAGGAGACAGTGAAGAGTATGAGCTGTCGCGTCAGCTGTGTGGAATAGACTACTCCCCTGGACGCAGCCTGGAAAGCATGGAGGGAGCGATCACAGGTAAATAGCACTATTGAACCAAACCTTCAAACGATCACATCGCTAAGCCTCAACCATCCAAGAAATTGCATTAATTCTTTAGAGGAAACTATGCTGTGTACACTTGCTGGATAGAATATTGCAGTCACATTATATTATTTTCTGTTTCCACTCAGTCTTTTCACTCCATTGCCTTGTTGCATTTTTCCCCCCCTCCAAAATTGAACATGCAGCTCTGAGTAAAATGCTATTGATTTCCTATTTTCTCCAAACATTATACTTTTCTCAGCAGATTACCATGTATTAACAAGGGAGCCAAACGAAAAAGGGTTGCTTTTCCATCACAGCAAGATTCATATCACAAAAATAAAAGCTTTATGACTCAGTAAATGCATTAACATTAGATGGAAGCAATCATTTCTACTTGACATCTCATTTGAACATTTTAATTTCCAAGTCAAATCTGGATGGATGATTGAAGGGTTTCTCACCACCAGCCCCCACCACCTCTCTTTCTGCCACTTCTCATAAGCTTGCCTGTAGAGGACCAAAATACAGCCTTCCGGATTAATAAGTGTCAGACTAATTTAGGACAGATCTAGGAAGGCCAGCCCAGTTTAAGAACCTGTTCAAAAAGACATCGGTTGCATTGACCGTAGCACTATCCCTCTTATCAGCAACACCACCACTATGTTTTTTAATACTGCTTTAGTACTGTGACTTTATCTAAAACCAGAAGTTTTATCAGTATTCATTTTATTCAAGGAGTTGAGCAGAAAGTAAATTTTTCCCCTGTTGTAGTCAGTGTCAGCAGTTTTCCCCATATGTAGTAAATGAGACAAGACATATTCAGTAAAGTTTGCTTCTTTAATGTAGCCTTGGAGCTACAAGGCTAATAAAGATAATAAGTAGCTAAGAAGATAAGAAGCTTCTGGAAACCAGGCAGC
The DNA here is from genome assembly GCA_037974405.1 of Brachyalestes nurse. Classification (NCBI taxonomy): domain Eukaryota; kingdom Metazoa; phylum Chordata; class Actinopteri; order Characiformes; family Alestidae; genus Brachyalestes; species Brachyalestes nurse. Next base: position 5,263,376 of record JBBPCY010000035.1, read on the forward strand.
ACCATGGAAAATACAAACATACACGACCCTGGCCTCAAACCTGGTCAGTATTTAATTTACTAAAAAATACTTTTTACAATTGTATTACTTGTGTTAAGTGTGTGTATTTTACTGTGCAAACTTGTGGCAGCCCAAGAAGTTCATTACTTTCATTCTTCTACTTTTATCTGTATATAACAATCAACTTGAAACTAATCTCATGCTTTCTTTTGTTGTTCACCATATTACTTGCTATCTATAAAAATTGACAAAGTTCAGGCTTTTGTCTTTCGATGCTACTTATATTTTTTGGAATGTGATGACCTGTAGTACAAAACTAAAGAGGCAAACCTCAAAAACCAAACATCTTTGGCTGATTGATTATTTTTGGAAAAAGTGAGGAGTTTTTTGCGTTTTTTTGTACATTTTGCAAGCAATTTAGTTAGATTTAAGTTACATTTCATTTAAAGCAGTTTAGTTGTTTTATGTACAATAATGTGTGTAGTAACGTGGTTTGAAGAGGAAGGTCAGGAAACAGCACAGTCAGTGAAGGAGCACTGAGAGGAGAGGGGACCACCTTGGGTTCCAGTGTAGTTTCACAGTGATGATGGAACAGTGGTCCTCCTTGCTTTGACACAGAGCATCTCTGATCTATGGCCTGTATGGATATGATTTAGTAGTTCCCATCCAGTAATCTGCTGCCTTGCTTGGCTTGCATGTGCTGGGGTACTGCGTCATCCTATCACTGTAAAGGTCTTTTTGTCTTGCTTCCCCCTCCCCCAGAGAATGACCTTGCAGGACAGGCTTGGAGTTTGGCAAAATATGACCTGCTTTGCCCTTGTCAGTTTTACATTAATATTAACAGACAGGCAGCTCTCTCTCCTGTCCTACAGGGGGCAACCACAGCAGTGTGAACAGGCAACATGGCAAAGAACCAAGCGCTTTGAGTTTGACACATCTCTGGACTGCTCAGTGCTGCATATTAATTCTGCTTTCGTTAAAATCCTGTGATGGAATCTCCCATTAGACCTCTTGTAAACAAAGCCTTTCCTATTTACCTTCTGTAGGACATGCCTATTCCCACCGAACCCAGTCGACCAGTCCCAGGTCTATAGAGGGAGGGCTTGTGGGGACCCAGAGCCTGGACCACCAGAGGGTGTCACATGCTTCTCACAAACAGCGGGCCGAGACACTAGCCACCGAAGGTCGCAGGAGAGACAACACCGCTGATGGTGCGTCCCAGTTACAGAATTACAGAACTGAAGAATTCAAGAAAAGTTTTTTTGTGAGAAGTTATTGTACACTGTGTTGTGTGGTGGAAAGAAAACCCTTTTAGCCATGGTTGCCATTTCTTGGTATTTAAAAAAAAATGCAAGCTCAGAGGATGTAAGTACTATGTACTAAGAACTATATAAGTAATTACATAACATCATTATGTTGCATTCAAGTAACATAGCAAAACAACGTCAGTAACTCAAGACCTAAGGGTTAACGCTGTAAAGCAGTGCTGTATTAATGGAGAGTATACAGTAATCCCTCGCTTTTCTCTGGGTTACGGTCCAAGAGCATCCGCTGATAGTGAAAAATCGCGTTGTGTTTTGGTAACAAAAAAAAGCCTATTTTTATAGTGTAAACCCTAAATATGAAGCCAAATATGCTCCTAGAACACTTTAATTTCATTTTAATCTCAGTTTAATGCATTACCCTTAAGGAAAATGTAACGGTAAACCCGTATTCCTCGCCGAGATATGTAACTAATGATAGGTGAATGATTTTTGAGGAATAACCCCTGATCTACTCGGGCTAAAAATACAAAAGAGGGCTCGTTGGAAAGGTATCCTGGAGTGCACCACGGAGAAATCGCGCTTGGAGTGCGGGGGCTCAACCCTGGTGTGGAATTTTAAAAAAGTGCTTCCAAGTCCCCATGTGTGAAAACATCCACAAAAATATATTTATTGCCACAAAAAAGCAAAAAAAGGCAGACAATATTTGCTGTTTCTGCATTATTGTGGGAATTTCCGCGTAAAACTATGAGTTCGGTTCTCAAAAAACATCTGCGTGACTGAATCCGCGATTGCTGATCCGCGTAAAACTGGGGGTTTACTGTATTTCTTTTCTTTTTACAGTGAGAGCTCCTCACTCAGAACCACTTCACAGTGTTGGCGCCCGGCTGCACACGTCCTGGGGCTCGATGGGGTCCGAGCCTCCTGAGGAATGCATGGTGTCCACACTGGAGCGGCAGCACTTGGCTCCCTGGAGCTCCAGAGGCACACTGGGACGAGGCTCTCACCAAAGGTCCAGTACGGAGCATCCGGACTCTGCAGGATGGGGGTCCACCAGCAAGGAGCCCAACTACGGACGCCTATGTGAGTTAACCTCTGAAACTGCAGACTTACTTATTAACCCATGAAACTGTAGACAAATTGTTTATTAGTAATTTATTCATTCATCTTAAGGCATATTATCCAGTAACTGCCATGAATTGTGCAGTAAACATTTTGAAACTAAGGGGTTATATCAATAGGGTTAAGTGTGCACTTCACACTTTTCTATGTTTAACTGACAAAAACACCTCAAAATGTAAATGGGTGGTCTGCAAAAAACTTCAATTATAAAATAAACAAAAGTTAAAAATGAAAAAAGAAAAATAAGTTCAGACTTCTGGCCCCCACTGTAGTATCGGTTGAAAGTTTAGAATCTGCACTTTTGGCCGAATTTCTCTGCTCATTTCAATGTCCAACATGCAGTGTTGTGCCTGAACGCGTTCAATGAACACGTTCCTATTTTTCGTGAACGCTGAACTGAACGAGTCGGTTTATA
>JBBPCY010000035.1:5271521-5285616 GCA_037974405.1 Brachyalestes nurse
AATCAATCAATCAATCAATCTATCTATCTATCTATCTATCTATCTATCTATCTATCTATCTATCTATCTATCTATCTTTTTGTCTGTCTGTCTGTCTGTCTGTGCAGTACAGGTGTAGCTGAAGGATCAGGACTGGCGTTGCCTGTGGGTGAATGCTCTGGGAGTTGTCCACTGGCTGTGGTGCTGAAACGCTCCATTGAAGCCTTTGGCTCGCGTCTGTTGTACAACTTCATTCATTCTATTTTAATACATCGTCGAACATATATAGACCACGCGCTGCTCAATTTTAGCACGTCTTATAAAAGATGAAAGGCATACGGACATAGAAGCTCGCTCGCACGCACAAACACGCACACACACACACACACACCGAGCCACCCACACCACTACCACCTGTCAGTAGCTGGTCGGAAAATTGTAGGCGGGAGCTGCGTCAAACGCTTAAAATGCTCTAGCATGAAAAGGTGCAACAGAGTGATGGATAGAAAGGAAGTAACTTTCTTTTTTTTCCAACTCTGGCTCTGTCCGTGTGCGCATTAACAGCTCGTGCAGCTGCGTCGCGCCCCTAAACCACTCTCCTCCCGGAGCCGTGATCCTGTTGCTCCTCGTCGTTCGCGCTCAAGACTTCTCCTTCGGATCTTTCCTTTTACAGCGTTTTCACAGAGAAGGGAGAACAGAAGACCAGCGTGGTCTTCATTTCTTCCTCTGGCTCAGGTGCTTCAGTGGCGCTGCGGCACCTTTGGTTTTTTTAGTGCGAACATGAAGCCCCCCTCCGTTTCCTCTGCACTGTAAAATGGAAAAGAGCAGAAGTGTTTGCCAAATCTGGAGTGGAGAACAAATGCAGTGAAACTGGTTCTTTACATGTTTTAGGTTGGGGGACAGAAGATCTTTTTTTACAGTGTGCGCGCGCTTGAAGGAGGGAAAATCTGCGCGAGGTCCATATCTGCTCCTAACATCTCACACAAGCGCTGGATTTACACGCGTCTCCAACGGGATACGTCACATCTCCATTCGCAGGGCTCACAGACTTTGCGGGTTTTTGGTTTGGTTTTGCGGCTCCAGCCGCGCTCCTCTCGCTCAGCATGAGTTTTTGGGGAATTAGCCGCTGGGAGAGGCGTCCGGTCCCAGACAGAGAGGACTACTGAACCTCCCTCCTCTCCAGCCTTTCGGTAAAGTCTCCTCCATGGCTCCGGCGCCCAGACCCAGCCGGCGGAAGGACGCAGCGGCCTGGCCGAGGATGTCCGCAACTTTCTGGGCTGTGCTGCTGCTGATCACCCTGCTGATTGTCTACTGCGGTGAGTTACAGCGGCGATCCACGTGTATGTGTGTGTGTGTGTGTGGGTGATATGTGTGTATCTGTGTGTATCTGTGTGTGTGTGCGCGCGCGCGTGTGTGCGTATGGCACATTGTCACTGTTGAGGTTAACATAAACCATAGAAGACAATACAGCAAATTTTAGGGCAGTGTGAATTCTCATTTTTTCTTTCTTTCTTTCTTTCTTTCTTTCTTTCTATCTATCTATCTATCTATCTATCTATCTATCTATCTATTTACACACACACACACACACACACACACACGCACACACACGCACACACACACACCTAACCCAGTCCTAATCTTAACTGCCTTAACCAAAAGATCAGCGTCAAGCTTTTTGTTTGCCAGAAATTCTGTAGTTTTGTTAGAAAGATAATTTACAAATGTACACATGTTGCCAAATAGCCTTCATCATCCTGGGAACATTTTGTTCTCTCAAAGAGTTTAGCACACACAAAACTAGACATACTGCGCAAAGAAGACAATAGAAATAACACCTGCAGGGCAGTTAGGGGGTTAAAATCATCTCTGGATGCTGTCACTGAGAGTTTTCCATGAAACTGACCACTTAAATATACCCAAGACCATTAAAAAAGATGGAAACCATTTCATTCAGCCATGAAAAACTGAAAATGAAGACAATATTGAAAGGCCAATCAAAATCCTATTAAAAGTTTAGGTAAAAGTATTAAAGTAGTTCTTTAAACACACACACACACACACACACACACCTGGCGTGAAAAAGGGTATGGTAATGGGAATATCCTGACTAGTTTCTTTTTCTAATTCTGCCTGCATGTGCCTATGTCACAGAGGGTCTCTGTCTCTCTCTCTCTGTGTCTCTCTCTCTGTGTCTTTCTCTCTCTTTCTCCTTCTATCTGATTGTTCAGCGTTCCATCTGCCCGCGCTTCTTCCCTCCTCTCAGCGGATGATTGATCCTCTGCTTGTGTCCAATCAATGGTCAGGCTGTTTGCTCTGGTCAGCAGTCTGAGGCGTACACACACACTCCCTGTGCTGTTTAGCCATTCTCTCACATTCGTCTCCTGGTGTTTTTATTTGGGGCCTTGTCTCTGCTTCCTCTGCCTGTTGCTCTGAGCCAATCAGCTCCCACAGATTTGCCATGACCTATTCGCTGCATCCTGTTTTAATCAGACTAGGGGTGCACAATATAGAAGGAACACCACACACACACACACACACACACACACACACACACCACACACACATATACACACAGACTAGTATACCACTAAAAGTGTAAACATGTACACACCCCACTATAGCAATAACTGCACACACACATACATACACACACACACACACACACACACACACACACACACACACACACACACACACATTCAGTATTACCTGATCTGTGAGGACATTCTTTTGACTGCTATAGCTGAATAATATTATACCAGACCCTTGTACCAGAGAAAACTGAAACATTTTCTTGTGAGGGCCAGCTATCCTTATAAGGACATTTGATCCCTACTAAGTAATGAATACAAGTCCACATGTACATGCACTCACAGCTAGAGTTCAGTGCATCTCCTAAAACTACCTCCACCTATCACTGTATGAGGGTCTGGAAGTCTGGTAAGTAATGTGGAATATTTGTATGATTGCAGCTTTAACCTTATGCTCACTGCAAATTATTTATTGGTATTATCAAAAAGAAACTTTTATCTACAAAAAGCCTTGAAAAAGTCAAAAAGACAAACAGAATTATGGAAGTTAAGGTAAAAACATTTTATTCCAAGTCATGTGGAATCCAGAACACGCTCACAAACATATATCTTTATACACACACACACACACACACACACACACACAGAAACATGCATAGACGTTGGCTCACCAGCAATCTAAGCAAGAAACAAATATATAAATGAGGTCAGCATTTTCAGCCGTGACTCATATGCTAGCTGCCTCTTGACATTAGCATCCCACTGCATAAATACATCATCATAGCCCCATCAGGGAGCATTGAGTATTGTGTGTGTACAGTAAACCGCCAGAGTGGGGGAGAGAGGAAGGGAGAAGATTGACGGCTCCGGCTAGAACTTGAGGATTGCTCCTGGTATTACATCACAGCTTTGGTTTATCTGAAGCAAAACAAAAGCTGCTGATTTTGAGGATTATTTCGTGAATTGGAAAGAAGGTGTTGATGAGGTTTATTCTGAGCATTGGCTCCCTCCTCTGGTTGCTACTTGCTATGCAACAGTTTTAACCCTGGTCCTGCGCGCCGTGGGCATAGTGACCTTCAGCAGCAATGAAGAAAACAGTGCCCTGTTTCATGGATGTGGAAGAGTAAACATGAGGAAGTTACCGGGTAGTGGCAGGGGGGTTTCAGCACAGTCCTGTTTAACTGCTCTAACCTGTATTTAACATACACTGTGTTGTTTGTGCTCATACAAGGTCACATTATGAAGAAAAGACCTAAAAATAGCCACAGGTGTATTTTTAACTTATCCTGCACAGTCTCACAGAAAGATTCAGATTCCTCCTTCTTATTGTACCTCAATCATTTCAAATGGCTTTTCCTGGTTCATGTAACTAAAAAGCCTTACAAAAAATCCCTTTTAAAATAAAACTGAAGTAATAAGTGAACATGGTTAATTGCAACTTTCACTCCACAGGCCTTACAGTCTATACATGAAAGATGTACTGTGAAAACATCCTGCTCATCGTTTTTGTGATGTCATGCATCTACTTGATGTAATGCAATCAGTGCACTCCCATATACATCCCATATATTTCACATATGCTAAAAATAGCATTTCTGTCTGAACTGCTTTTTTGATTGAGACGCAGTACAGGGCAGCCAATCAAAACAGAGCTAATTTACATGTAACCGTCTTAAAGGAACAGCATCAACAAACAGTTTAATTCTAAGAGATAAAGGGAGTGATGCACAAAAATTAATGATGCATAAACCATGCAAATGTTCTAAGTAAATCTCAGGAGAAGACAAATAAAATACTAAGTACATTTAGAATATGTGGACATTCAAAGATGTTTCAAGGAAAAGTACAGCTTTTGTCTACTTATGTATATAAGTAGGATGTGTAACATAAGACTGATTAATTGTGTTGATCCACACATTTCCCTGTTTTAGTAAAATAATTTGGTTAAAAAAAATCCATTCAGTTCAAGTCAATGTGCAGGTGCTGAATGATTATTAGTGTGTTTTAATGTGTTCAGTGTGTATGCATGTTAATCGATAGTATTATACAGATGTAACAGATAGGGATTAGGCTGAAAAGAGCCTCAGTGTTCTTCTAAAGCATAAACCTGCAGTGCTTGCTAACGGTGTGTCGACCTGTATTGAACACTGTATTGAGCTTGTGTAAATATACGGTAAACATGGAGAGCTATGTATACATTACAGACTGATTTATCAGCAAACACGCAAAGATCCCACTGATTACGGCTCTAGTCTTAGTCATACTGCGAACAGCTCTCTGTGTGTGAGTGGGGTGGGGGGCATGGCTACTCACTGAACTCGTGTAGGCTGTAGAAGATGGACTGGAAAAGAAAGGCACAAGAAAAGACTGAGGAATGGAGGGATGAGGATAAGGGAGGAAAAAAAGGCACTGATGAAGAAGACTTGCACACTCACACACATTCGTGCGCACTCACACACACACGTACACACACAGATACGTGCACACACACACGCTCACGCACACACACACACAAAGGGTAAATTACAGACCCAGATGAATCAGACCTGCTGCAGCTCTAACCTACACTGGCAGAGCTCTGCCTACAGCACCACACATGCTCCAGCTCACACACACACACACACACACATATATACACACACACCAATCTTTCTTTTACAATAAATCTCACTACTTCATGCAACGTGTTTTTCCCTCAATAGGCATACACACACTACACACTCACATAAACATGTCTGGCGCCACTGCTCTGTATAAACTTGCAGAATCAATAAAGGATTCAAACAGAAAGGAGGAGAAACAGAGAGACAGACAGACAGACAGACAGAGAAAAAAGTGTAGCTGTGGGGCAGTAGGGAGGAGACACACTTGTGTTGTTTGGTAATCAAAGTCTTGCCTTGCAACAGCCTGGAGATCCAGAGACACCCTTTACCCTTGCTTTTTTACTCCCTCCCTTTTTTTATGGAGGTTCTCATCTCAAATCACAGCAAACACCCAGATGCATCAGAACAGGACTGCTCTTGTAGGTGAGCAGACGCCCATTAGAATATTCCTGCCTATTTGCGGTGCAGCCCACGGGCTACTGGCTCAGAATCAGCCACCGAACAACTGTCTGCATCAAAAGGGGCCAGAAGGTGGATTCGACACCCACTGAACTTTATGTTTTTTTCAACTCAAGCTAAGGAGGGCACGATGAGCCTTTTTACAGAGATTGAAGTAGCACTGTGAATGAATATTTCAATCTCTTTGGAGGAACTTACCACATTTTACGACAACAGATGTCACTTTTTAAGGGTCAGAAAATGCTTCATCGCAAGCTGGCTGCATCACAGATGGGCCAGAGACTACGGACAGATGATTATGAGTGGTGAGACTTATAAAATATTGATTATTATAGAAATGCTGCTCAGAATGCATGGGCTCATGTACTAGATTACACCAGAATATACCAGAGCCAAGCTTAGTCACGATCTTCATCAAATGTACAAACATCCATGCCTTTACGCTAAAAAGGTTTCTAAACTTGCTTCCTAAATGGTTTTTGAATGGATCCAATGACATATGATTTCAGGGGAAACCTTAAATGATCTACACTCCACAAATCCACAAATGCTTTTTTGTAGAAATTTCTGTGAAGATGAAGAAGTTCAGAGCACCATCAACACCCCCCTCCCCAAACCTAACACGCCCACCCCCATTCAATCTGATAAACTGGTAACACTTTCTTGTACAATGAGATACACGCTCAAAAATACTAGGTGATCATTTTGGGATCTAGGGAGTAGCTATTAAAAAAAAGAAAAAATGACATGGCAGTATATCATAATCTCATGTGTATCTTGTGGAGATTTAGTAGAGATTTAAAAAATTGTGTGCCTCCTGTTTATCTAAAGCTATTTACCATAAAGACTTTTAGGAATTACCAAAGTCTTGTGAGCCAGGAAAGATCAGTATTTGAGCAAAAATATTTCCCTCAGGGATGCAGCAAGGCTATATTATTATACTATAGTATATCCTATGTAGTATTCATCTATTACCTATGGAAAAACTGAACAAGAGTATAAGGATACACTATGACAACACTATGATTGTACTGGGTCCTTATTATTTAATTAGGGATTTTTATGATTTACTGAAATGTAATGTTTGTTGAAACCTACAACTTTTTTATGCAGAAGGAGATCAGGAGATGTGTTACTATGTCTTTCATTGGCTTAATCACTAGACTATAATGGGCAGTATAATTCAGTATAATTCAGCTAGACTGTCTTGGTACCAAACCTTTTTTTTAAGCGTCAGAGTTGCACATGCTTACCAGTTTAATACCTAGAACCTGTTTGACATTTCAGTGTAGTTTATTCTCCAGTACCTCACTTTGATGTCACCCAAAATAAATACCTGCTATTTTGGAGATTGTACCACACACTTACCTGATTAATGTTTAGAATTAAGGTACAGGAGGAAGCATTAATATATTTAAGCTGAAGTTTAGATTATAATATTACAAATCTTAGGTTTCCAGTTTAAAAATGCTACTCTAGTGAGATGGACTGTGGTTTTGGACTGTCTGAGCAAATCTAAATGGGCTGGAAATGACACCAAATTTGCTCAGTTATAAGCCACAGTAGCGCTAGCAAAATCTATCCTACTAGTGTGACCCCTCTCACATTAAAATACTTTTTCTTTTTAAATGAATGACACTCCAAATGTCCATATTTTGAGTGCAGTTTCTCAGTAAACTATTTTTTAACAATAGATGCAACAATTTTTGGCAATTTTTGTGGGTGGAATTCGGCTGTCGAGGTTCTTAAAATGATAAAATCTCTGCACACTCACACATCTTGGCTTTTTTGGTTTCATCTGACACCTTTGTTTTTAAGAGTGTACACAATCAGTGATCTTGCATTCATTATTGCGTATTGTCTGACAGAGATGAAAAGACTACAAAGCTCATCACCAGCTTGTATGTCACAACAACCATTGATGCTGTGGTTGCAAAGCAATCTGAAGGCCATAAGTCTTTAGCAGAGGTGGAATTCAATTATCACAGACAAAAAAAAATCCTTTTTGCTGTCTTACGTTTGTTTCTCCATCTGTCAACGGGATTCGTTTGCACCCGGGAGACATCTAATGAAAGCGAGGAGCCAACGGTCCATCCAAAGTCCATCCACGGGGGACAGGATCGCAAAAGAATAACGACAGACGCTTACTGTCTTTAAATAGCCTGAAGTTTATTTGGGGAATTTGGATATTGCACATGCTGGTGCAACAGTACCTTAGAAAGCCTATGTTCTGCAAAAAAGCAGAAATGATGTCTTGTTGTGGCACACGTTTAGCCAAACACTAACATCTGTTAAACACAGCAGGCCATAATATTACTTAACATACAGAATTGGTCAAATGCCTGATGCCAAATGTTTATAAGGAACATGTTTTATTTATGAGTTTGCAGTAACTAAACATATTACAGCTAAGCAGGTTTATTTTCAAGGAAAATTTCACACATGCTACCTTGGGAGCAAAGCTAAAGGCGGTACATTTTATCCTCTTGTATGTCAGCACTCATTAGCACTTAAACATTTCATGTGCTTAAGCTAACTTTGGGCCAAAAGACTTTTAGTATCATCTTTAAACTGAAGTCTGAAAAACAGCACTGTCACAACATTATTTCACAATATACCAGGTTTGTCGCAACAAAACAGCCATTTTCTTAATGAAACATTCATGGAAGACTCAAACCAAGCACTACTTTTGAGGTTTAGGAGGCCATGCTAAATACAGAATCTGTATTTTGGCCTGTGGTATAGGTAGACTAACACTGCTAAGTCACTCCTAATTACAATTGCAAATCAGTTAATGCTCAAATTAAATGTGATTGGAGCAAAAATAATGGGATACTCACTTCTTTTAAGCAATATTGCAGTAGGGAAAGCGAGGTCCGGAGGCTTTCCTCCACTCAGTCAGAGTGGCACTTGGGCATTCTGAGCCAGTGCTGCTCTAGAGTTCCCATGGGTGCTGCTCATTTGCACTCTGTTAAAGTTTTAAAAGCTTCATCGGGGTCTGTTAAGTGCAGTAGCAGTGGATTAGGAGGAGACCGCAGCGACTTTCTTGATTTTCTCTAAATTGTGTGGTCTAAGCTAGTCTGGCATTGTTCATTAGGTGTGGCTTGCTTCAGCACTGACAGGGACTTTGGCCTATTGTAGGAGAAACCGCAGGTTTTCACTGCTGAAGCAGGACAAACTATAGATCTACTGTTTATTAATGTGTAGATAATTAGCGGAAGCTTCCTTGAGGCCGTCATAAATTTGGTCGCTAATTGCTGCCTAAACGCTGGATGCCACATCATGGTCTCATTTGAATTCAGTATGATTTTTAATGGCCAACAAGTGGCATGCATAATAAATGACTATTGACATTTCACACAAGGGGCTTCTGTCTTTGTAGGGACCTGGAAGTCACTAACAATCTGGGTTCACTCCTGGCTGACATAGGAGTAATGCTGTGAATTGTAATCAATCCATATCCATTTGTGTGTGTGTGTGTGTGTGTGTGTGTGTGTGTGTGTGTGTGTTTTCATCAATGTTCAGGACAAAAATGTCACAACCGAAGAAGCAGAAGAAAAGCTTACAATATTTTAAAAAGGTTTCAGTGTTTAAAATTGAAAAGGTAAAACCCAAAAGAGCAAAATTCTGTTTTTGTTACTCAGGTTAAGCTTAAGTGTCTGGGGAATTTGAAGGTCAAGTCAACACCTTGAACTGTTTGTTGTGTTCCTCAAGCATTCCTGAAAAAACCACAGAGTGGTGGAAGACATTATCCTGCTGAAAGAGGCCACTGCCATTAGGGAATCGGCATGAAAGGGTGTTCTTGGTCTGTAGCAATGTTTAGCTAGGTGGTACATCTTAAAGTAACATCCATATGAACACCAGCACCCAAGCATTTCATATGATGTAAGGGAAAACATGATTCATCAGAAAAAATGTCACCTTTTTCATTGCTCCATGATTCTGACTTGTAGGCACTTTCAATGCTGGACAAGGGTCAGCATGGGCACTCTGGCTGGTCTGCAGCATTGCAGTAAGATGTTATACATTGTGTGTTCTGGCACCTTTCTTTTTAGTCTGACACCTTTCTGTCATTAACTTTTTCGGCAATGACAGAAAGGTGTGAGGGATCAAATCAGACAGGCTAGGCTTATGTATCTATTTATCTCGCCCATATATATATATATATGTATATATATATATATAGTGTTGGGCAAGTTACTTTAAAAATGTAATTAAACTACTGATTACTCCCTATAAAAGTCATCAAATTACTAATGTGATTATTTCAAAAGTAATTAGTTACATTACTAGTTAGATTACTACTTACTCCTGACCCTCTAAAGAAACACTTAAATCAGCTCAAACACACTTTATTATTAAGTGTTCCAAACCTACGACAACTCACATAATGTTCTTGCCTTTAGACGAGATGAATTTAAAGTAATGGCTATATTTCCAGCTACTGAACGCGAACGTCTCACTCTCTAATGCTCAGTTTGTTTTCGTCTGAGTTACTGTCGCACGCAGGTCTCCACGCGTGCGCCTGTCAGACAGACATCTGCCTGCCGCTGACAGGTTACTGTAACCGTAATCTAATTACCCATTTTAAAATTATGAATCAGGTTGGAATTTGGGCAATTTATAGGCCAAAGTAAACAATCTTAAACTATTCCTGATCAGTGTTTTGCACTTTGTCAGAAAGAGGCCACTGCCGTTAGGGAATACCGTTACCATGAATGACTTGTTCTTGATTTGCAACAATGTTTAGATGGCACATGTCAAAGTACCATCCACATAAATGCCACGATCCAAACAGTCCCCAGATTATCACACTGCCTTCTTCCCATAGTGCATCTTTGTGCCATGTCTTCCCCACATAAGCAACATACACACACACCTGATTCATCAGACCTAAACGTCTTCTTCCATTGCTTCATGGTCAAGTTCTGATGCTCAAACGGATGCCTACAACAAGTTCTGATGCACAGGTGCTTGTTGTAGGTGCTTTCATTGGTAGACAGGGATCTGGTGAGTCTGCAGCTACACAGCCCAGCGTGATGTGACTGTGTGTTCTAACACTTGTCTGTCACAGCTATCATTAACTTTATAGCAGTTTGTGCTATAGTGGGTCTTCTGTGAGACCAGCCTTTGCACCCCAGTGAAGCTTGGCCACTTGTGACCCTGTCACAAGCTCTCCAGTTGTTCTTAATTGGACCACTGTTGGTAGGTCGTAACCACCAGGAACACCCCACAAAACCTGCCGTTTTGTAGATGCTCTGACCCCGTCATCTAGACATGGCCTTGTTTCCAACCCATCAACTTCAAGAACTGACTGTTCACTTGCTGCCTAATATCGACAGGTCCATTTTAATGAGATAATCAATGCTCCTTGCTTCACCTGTCAGTGTGGGTGATGTATATATGATCAGAAACCACATGAGCAAGTTCAATTGAGGTTACTTAACAGCTTGACCTGGTTAAAGGCAAATATGCAATGATTTAAGTGTACATGGTTGTATGAAGCTAACCGGTGGCTATGAGCTTCCATTCCTTGTTAGCTTGATTGAATACGTCATTGTGATTTGGAAGCTAAGAACCATCGCAGTAAAAAGTCACTGTTTGCCTTCAGCATTTGCTGGTTTAGCTGCAGTTATGCCGTTCTACTCATGCAGCGTTCCTTCACGATCCATTCTCCTGACCTTAGCTCAAATCCCGTTTTTTTTAAAAATCATTTTAGTTTCAAGGCATAACAGATGGCCCAGTTAACTGCTTGCACTGGAGAGCAGCTGTTATGCCTCTCTCTTAATCCAATGAGAAGTGACATGAAGGCCACCAGCATCAATCACTTATAAGCTTAAGGATAAACAGAGTTACATGGACAAGAATGTAAGTGTAAATAGACGGGTATTGCAACAAATAGGTCTGATCAAGCAAATGGTAGATTTACATCTAAACTTTACAGCCAAGTGAGTTTCCCTTTAAGGTTTGGATTTTGATAGAACGTGGAAATGTGTTGCAGGTAAAAGAAATCTTTGCTGAGTAGCCTGAGCAAGCTGAGAGAAGTTTTTGAGGAAGTCTTTAGAGAGATGATCTGAATGACTATTGACTTCTAGTGTTTGTGAGAAAAGTTGGCCTTTCAGCTCCATCACTAAACTAAAGTGGCCACATTTGGTCATCAGACATGGCCATCAGACTTAACTGATCTACTACAGCAGGGGAAATGTGGAAAGATGATGTAAATTAGATTTTTTCCCAATCTATTCCCAAGGAAGGTGAGAAATCCTTCATATAAGCACATTGTGTCTTCTCGTTTAGGTTTGGGCTGCTTTCCTTTTTTTCTGGGCTAATCACGTAACCTCCTGTAAGCTTTAGAAATTCATTCAAATGTCATTGGGCCAGCTAGTAAGGGCAACAATACTACAATCTGAAATTTCATTGCATTTTAATCAGTCTGAAGCCAGGAGTTCATTAGCAGGACAGGCTAAGTATATGAATGGAACAATGGAAATTCCAATTAAGGCAGGTTTAATCTGACTGGCACATTTAACTGAAGTGTGACTGTGTGCGTCTGTGATTAACAACTGCCGAAATAGTATTGTTTGCGTAGTATACAAGAAATAATAGCCACACATTTGTAAAGAATAAAAGAGAGATATCCAGTCTACGGCTGAAGAGTGTGATCCAACGTGCAATCTTAGAATGCAGACTTGTGGACCTCCCCATCAGTATTCATTGCCCTGTTTTCAGTGAATGGCAACCTCTGGTATATTTTTATCCACCCTTTTCTTGCTTTGCATACTTATTACCTGGGATATAGTCTCGATTCCTGCTGTGATGGCGAGTAATATGATTGATGCAGTCAATCTCACGGTGCAGGACAGAGCTGCGCCATGGCCTTCTGTTGACTTCTAGTTGCGCTTACACCATATTTTCTTTAAAAAAACATTGAAAGATAAAGAAATTATGTCATTTGTCTCAGTCCAGCTCCATGTGCTGAAACCCTTGGAAGGTTCATTCTGGTGTAACAATTTTCACCGCAAGTCATTAAGATAAAGGTCATTTAGTGCTGATACTGAATCTCAGTGAACCAGCAGTACAAGAAAGTGCCACATAAAAAGCCAGTTCTTCAGCTGTGTTTGTTTCTGCTCAATGCACCGTGGCAATGCGAAAATAGGCCTTTATTTTTTCGAGAACTGCCGGCAGAAGCATTATTCCATAATTAGCACCATTTCCTCTTCCTGTGATTTGATTTGCATCAGGCTGAGGATGCAGGGAATCTGCCCGCCTCTCTAAATCTCTGCTGCCATTGTGAAATTGACTGGGCAGTGAGGGGGGAATTGGCAGGGGACAGTTTAATCCTCTGTGCTGCCGTTTAATTGCGTGGGGAGGGAAGGCAGGCAGGCGGGGGGGATTAGCATCTCTCCCACTGAGCATTGTCTTTATCGCTGCCCTTCAGATTCACGACGATTCTGGACATGTCGCAAAACAAACCATGTTTTCTAATGGCCTTCCAAGTCGTAACCAAAGCCTCCCAGGGGCTTTCTTCATAAACCATGCACTGAAAATAACAGACAGCATGTTCTGCTCTTACTAGATTAATGTGCTCAGCAGCTAACAGCAGAGATGTGTAGTAACTATTTTCATTTCATGAGTAAACACTTATTTTCTAGGGTTGTTTGGAAGCCCTAAAATCATACAAAAAACTAGATTTCTTTAGTGCTGAATCTCTTTTTAAGAATGTAATTTTAAATAAATATTACTATAATATTTATATATTACTACAATTATATCAATCATTATTTTCAAAAATAGTTAGACTATGTTTTTACTATAGTGTACCACCCAATGGTAAATTAGGGCGCCTCTAATCTATTATAAGATTCTGAAAAGAGTTCTGTAGAAATTCATCTGGATATTTTTCAAGCGATTTTATTTTTGCCATGTCTCTATTTCACATTCTTTTTTCTGTTTGATTTCATCTCATTCCGTTGGTTCTGGACCTGGCCGGATTTGCTAATGCCCAGACTGTTCACCTTTGAGTTTTAGCTCTTTAGTTTTTACCCCAAAATGAAGCCTCAGAATATTAAAAAAAATAGCACCACAAATGTCAGGATGGGAGTTTAAGTTCCACAGCAGTTCTGCAGGCTGTTTCTTTTATCAGTCTTCAGTTGTTTAAATTTTGCTGGGCCTCTTTTACTTCTGCTTGAGGTATTGTTTAATGAAAATAAACACTTTTACCCCAGCGTGACTTTAAGCTACTTCGCACTCCAACACCTTTTCTGAGCTGCGGCCCGGCAGTCTGTCCATACAGCCAGCTAATGAAGACGGATGATGTCTGTTTATTTGCTGATGCTGACAGGGAAAAGTGTGTCTCAGCTCTCCAGTGACCCACCATCAAAACCTGCACATCACACACACAGCGAAGGGATTTAGCCCCTTACACACACACACACACACACACACACACACACACAGACACACACAGACACACACACACACACACACACACACACACACACACACACACACACACACACA
>JBBPCY010000035.1:5289548-5324080 GCA_037974405.1 Brachyalestes nurse
GTCACGTGTGCGCCTGTCAGACAGACATCTGCCTGCCACTGACAGGTTACTGTGAACTTGATTTTATTAGTAACGCAGCAGTAACGCAACATTACTTGAATTGTAACGGTAATCTAATTAAAATTATAACGCGTTAGATTACTACGTTTCTAAAAAAAGAATCAAATTAACATGGCAATTAAACAAAACAAAACAAGGGCTAATGTCTTGTATTTTCTAGTAAATTTAAACGTACAACAAAAAGTGGGAACAGTTTAAGCCACGGCAGCCACTCAGCGTCCTCCAGGCTGGACGACTGCAGTGCTAGTGTTAGCCATGTTAGCTAGCGGATGCTGTTTCAGATGCCGTGCAGAACACTCGTACTTTTATTGTACTTTAACACCGACTTGAAGATTGTGCAGTTCACCGTGCTGTCTAGACGACACCGTTTGTGTGGTCTAGAGTGAAGTATCTCCACACATGTGATGTGTGTCTGTCTCCTCTGCTGCCATGACTCTTGTCTTGTTATGGTTTTGTGTTTACATTCCCCTCTAAGCACCAAAGTTACCACCCTTTTTATGAAGGGACTATAATAATTGGTTAAGTCAAGGAACGCGTGTCAGCGTCAGTCAATCAGAGGCAGAGACTGCATTGTGTACACAAGCGCACACCCAGAGAAAGAAAAAATCACACGACTAGTCGACTTCTCTCAGTGGCGTCGACTTGTGCCTCTGAAGTCGACTAGTCAACTAGTCGACTTTTGTGTTAATGCCTTACAGCAGATACATGGTATAAGCAAGGCAGTAAAATGCCAGTAATGCTACTATACCTGATATGCTCATACTACTACAACTACCATGTTACTAAAATGCTGGTCATTTCTGTACTGAGAATGGTTCTCTACTTATATAATAGCTGGTCAGGGGTAATCCTGCGGTGGTCTCTTTCCATGGATGAATGGATTTTAGGGGCCTGATTAATAAATAGGAGGGCTACATTCAATAATAGCAAACCTATGAAGTGCATCTGAATGGTACCTGGTAAACTGGCACCCTTAATGAACTAGAAACTCAGAGCCACCTCAGTGAGATATTCCCCTTAAGTTTTTGATATGAAATACTCAGTTGTAGAGTTCGAAGAATTCACATGAAGAACATCTCACTGAACGAATATCACAGGCTGGGTGGCCGCATGTTGCTCCTTAGCTTGTGTTAAGGGACAGTCGGTGAAGGTCCAGTCAAGGCTAGGTGCCAGCATGCTCTTCCCAAGGTTGTGCTGAGAAAGGTGATAATTAGTTTTAGTGGAGGTCATTAAGGGCTGCCACTGTGAGTTTGGTCAGAGGTGATATGTTGTCCTTCTGTGGAGATAGCCTTCACATTTGTGATTTGGCCCCCATTCATAGCGTATTCTTGAAGTGAAAAACACTGTAGCAGGCTTGCACAGATCTTGGAGGTTACATTCTTCAGATGGGAAAGTATGCTATTGCACGAACCCGGAAAGTTTCGGAGAGAGTTTTCTTAGAACCGTTCTTTATGAAATAAACAATAGTATCAGACTTTATGAACAAACGCTTTCCATTTCTTAACCAGAAGAAAGTCAGAGCCTGAGCCATCTAGCAGTTTATTAAGTGTGTTTTGAATCATACAGATTTTTGTTCTTTTCTTAGTGCAGGTAAAGGTGTTAAAATTATTGTCTGTGGTAATGAGCTGTATGCCACAGATGTGAGGGCTGGAGGTAACTTAGAAAAAACACTGGAGTATTCCTTTAAGAAAATGACCTTTAAGGTATTTCACTTCCACAAGATTCTGAGATGATGGATGTAATAGCTTTGGGAAATAAATTTCTAGTAAAATGAGACGCTCGGTATCCATGAGGACGGAACACTAAAAATCAGACCTAAAATTCAGATGTAAAAGCTTCAGTCATTTTGGTCATGTTTTAACATTTCAGCATGGTTGAGAGATGCTGCCATTGTACATCTCAACTGCAGTCTGCAAAAAAAAAGCTTTTTCCGCTGCCTTTTTGTCCTGACGGGTAACAGAGCAATGTTCTGCCTGTGCGTCTCTCTCTCTCCCTCTCTGGGGAATAAGGCCAGAGAGGGCACGAGTGGAGGTCAGTCACTCCTTTAATAGAGAAATAACACACGTACGGCTGATGACTGTGTCCTTTTTAAATGTCTTTCACACTGCAGCCAAGCAAAAAAAATAAAAATTCACAAATAACTGGCATTTGAAAAATGTTTTAATAATAAATAAGGTGGGAAATGACAATGTTTAATTTTATTCTAAATATGAGCTCATCAGTCATGAAAAGTTGGCTGACAATTTAAAGCAGTTGTACTTTTTTATCTTAACATAGTAAACACCAAACAATGATGGACAGCACAAGTTTTTTTTTTTTTCCTCAGAGAACATATTCTCGCACACATTGTTCATTAACCGAAAAAACAAAAAAAAGGTACTGCAATAGCACGGGTTCAAACCATAAAAGCAGCCATGCTCCAGGAGAGCACAGTGATGCTCCGGAATACCAAAAGGTATCCCTCATTTCAGCTTGTCCTCACTTCCAATCCCATAACGAAGTCCTCCTTTACTCCTGTACAGCATAGATAGAGCCAAGCCTGGCCGCTCGACCGATGAAGTCCAAGGACTTGCTGTTTTGCTGTGGCAGACATTCGTGTTAAAATAACAGTGCACAGCTTGTTTGCGAGATCTTGTCATCACTCCTTAATGCAAAATGGAAAAGACACTCCTAATTCAGGCCTTCTAAGAGATATTGCCCATTGCACATTTTCTTGTTTCACCCTCATTTAAGTGCATTTGTCTTATCAAATGTAACATGTCATTGGTTATGAGATGACAAATTGCTACTCCATGGTCTGTCCCTGTTTGGGTAACGTGATTACATGGTCTTTGCGGATTTAAAAAAAAAAAAAAAAAAAAAAGAAGAGTCATCCCATTTATTTGCAGAAATAAAAACGTAACAAATAAGCCCATCCTCTCATCCAACGTCATACACACGATGCTTAACAAGACGCCATTTTCACCATATAATTGTGGAACGCTTCATACATTACAATGGTTTAAAATAAAGGTTTAGTGATTGTGCTTTTGAAACCAAAGTTTAAAATAAAAAGTAAAAAAAAATACATTAACAATAACATCAATAACAAAATGACAACAGTGCATTATAAAAACAAATCCCATGGCAGCACTTCTTCCAACGATTCAATGATTTGGTAAATTTACAATAGAGACCCTTGTAGCCCAATGTTTTATGCAGAGAAGATTAGTTTGCAGAGGGGTGGGAGGGAAGACCTTATTGACCATACTGAAGTACTGAATCACAGTAGAAGAGTGAAGAAATTTTGTTCTGAAGTTTGTTCTGATGGTCCACAGTTTCTATTAGACTCACCCCAGAGCACTGTGAGCACACACCCACTCTCCGCAAACTAACGCTAGTCAATGGGGCTTTAAAGCAGAAAGAATTATCTACTTGTTTAAAAAACAACTCAAAAAGGATCCACTTTTTCCACTTTCTTCCTCACTCTGGAAAGATTAAATATTGAGACAGTAAAAAAAAAAAAAAAGAAAACACATTGGTCAGTTTTTTATCCTGTAAAGACAGATCAGATCATTTACATAATTGTGAATGACTGTAGATGCTCTGAATCATGTATGGTCCACAGCTGTAAGATGGGTTTTCACTCGACCAACAAGACGGCCTTTCTCTCGTCTTGACCGGACCCTCAGCTCTCCAGGAGCTGTGGACAGAACACGAAGATCACGATATGTCTTTTTTTTTTTATCTGTATATTAATCACAATGATCTTTTTCAGCAGAGACAGCAGAATTTCCATGGCATTGATCAGGGAATTTTAGTTGCTGGGGTAGAGAGCAGTTAAGAGTAATCACATGCTGCTCTATAACATGCTAGGGAAATCAAGTCCAGGTTTATTAAATTCAGAAATACGAACCTCCTACAATCTTGAAATGATGCTGCATAGCAGCAGGGAGCCTTTTATGGAAATCAGCATCAAGCAGTGGAGCAGTGTGTTTAAGCCATTACAGAATGAATGGTTCTCAACAGCTTACCTCCAACTCCTCTTCCTGGTGGGAAAAGGCCCCAATGCTGGGAAGTCCTGTTTCGCTGGGGTTTCTGCGGCCCCCTGAGGCCACATCCCCACGTCTCCTGCCCCCAGAGCCCCGGGACGAGACGGAGCTGGAAGAGCTCGGGGCCTCCTTCTGGTTCTGTGCTGAAGGGAAGGAGGGCCGGCTGTATGGAGGAATATCCTCTGCAGCTGCAGGCAGAGAAGGGAGAGAATTAGCATTTGGGATTTTGATATCTGATATATCTATAAGATTTATTATAGATAAGACTTATATTAGCTTCTCACCATACAAAAACAAGAAAAATGGTACATTGCTGCTAGCAGGCAAAAAAACAAGCTCACGAAACAAAGTTCTCTTATGAAGCATTAAAACCTATCTGACTGCTAACAGCGCCCCCTTGTGCTTGTTTTTTGGCTTGCTAAGTATGAGTGAGCACATATATGTACATGAGTTACAAGAAAATTGTGTGATGTCATTTGCATCCAAAAAACAGCAATCTTTTAATTCACTTGACAAAATCTACATAGTTTCCTTTTTAGTGGTTCAGTGTCTGTGGTTGCACTTGAGTCTGTGGTTGCAAAATGAGCCACTTAAACTGCAATTTCCTTGGCCATGAAATGGTGTTAATTGCTTAACACTAACAGTAATGGTTAATAATGACTTGACACGATGGGTCTTTCTAGGTGCAGAGCTCATATTTACCATCAGGTCAGATGGCAGATACCCCCCATTATTTACCTGCATATTGACGTGCTTTGCTGCTGCCTTTGCCCCCGTGTGGGTTCCGCTGTCTGTCGTGATCTCCTCGCCGATCGGCTGACCCTTCTCTTGTCCGATAGCCTCCTGCGCTTCCTCTCCTGTCTCTCGCTTCTCCGCAGCCCATCCTAGGCAGCGTGGCGCCCCTCTCTTCATAGCTACACCTGGAACCGTGGCTAGGAGACTTCAGTCCAGCTGAGGAGGGGCTAAGAGGCATGGATGGGTCTGTGGGAAAGAACAGGTATAATGCCTCTCTCAGTTTCATATCTACTTGTGTGCTACTTTCTGTGACCTGCATGTCCAGAAATGTAGCTCTAACAATCCAAAGTTACAAAACAATCAAGCACTTGTACCATCTGTGTATTCCTCTGGTTGTTGTTGTTGGTTCTGCTGCTGCTGCTGCTGCTGCTGCTGCTGCTGGTGGTGGCTCTGGTGACTGGCTGCATGCTGCTTGTGCCTTTTGTGTGGCTTCCGCTGCATCACTGCAGTGCTCATGTTGCTGTCTGTGGACACTGGGCTACTAGGGCGGTGGCCAATGTGGTATTTCTGACCTTAAAAATGGACATACAGCATGTCAGTCTACCATGTCAAGTCAGTGATGGGATGGAATAACAAAAAATGACCATTTAACAAAAGCAAAACTGCTACTTTAAAATTCATAAATAATAAATAGGAGGGGGGGACGTACAATACAAAAACAATGTATTCTTATTGGCAAATTGGATTAAATCAATAACTTGTTAGCAGGCTGCCTTACTCTGCTTTAGTGCATCTTTTTTCACCTCCGGCCAGCTAACAAGTCTAGAACCCAATGATGACCAAACTGTCTTGTCAGGCATCAATATGATGAACGCAGTGTGTATGATTCACTTATGACTAGGGCCGTAACGATACACCAAACCCACGATTCGGTTCGTATCACGATTTTTGACCCACGATTCAGTTCATATCACGATTCTTTTGGGGGGGTGGAGGGTGGGGGGGGCTGTAGTAGAGGAAAAATTCTGAGACGCCATTTTGTTTGCTTATCTTTACCACAAATTTATCAATTTAATAAATGCTTCAAAACTGCACGAGGAGTCGGTTTAGAGTCAACACGCCACTCTCGGTTCACCGCTCCATTCAAACATAACGCTCCGCCTAGCTGCCCGGAGCCTACAAAACTCGCTCAAAACACAATAAAACAATTACACAGAAACTCCAAAGCAGTTTTATCACAACCCAGCCAGACACTTTTAAGCCCAGTTTCATAACTCCCTTGTACTTACAGCGAATAAATTCAGGTTGGAAAAGTTGGAAAGGGTGTGTTGCGATTCTGCCTTCTCACACCGCGACACAGGTTCGTGTCGGGATTTCGGTTTCATATTGCATATCGTTACAGCCCTATTTATGACACTTCTTTCTTTCTCTCAATGACTGTGGACACCACAGAACAGAACTGCCCATTGAGAAGATTTGTCCCGCTCACTCACCCCCTCCTCCGATGTCCACAGGCCCTGGATAATGGGCCACTCTCAGGCCAGCGTACTCGGCTGCTGTGGCCACAGCCTGGGCGAAGTCAGCATCGGTGAAGAAGGAGCCGTCAGAGGAGCTGATGGCGCTGGAGCGGCCAGACGAGGCATTATCCTCCTCGGAGGCAGAGCCCCAGCCGTTAATCATGGATCCGGTGACGGAGCTCTCCAGGTCACCGGTGCTGGAAGCCGGGGTCTGCTCCAGCCCCCTGTGCAGCTGAAGTCGGCGGGGAAGAGGAACCTGCTGCTGCTGCTGAT
Source organism: Brachyalestes nurse (assembly GCA_037974405.1). Lineage (NCBI taxonomy): Eukaryota > Metazoa > Chordata > Actinopteri > Characiformes > Alestidae > Brachyalestes > Brachyalestes nurse. Next base: position 5,296,165 of record JBBPCY010000035.1, read on the forward strand.
GTTGTTGACTCTGCTGTTGAGACTGGTACTGCGGGCCCAGATGCTGCTGATATTGCCTCTGACCCGACTCTCCATCCGTCTGATCACCCTCTTCATCACCTCCTAACTCCAGCGCCCCGTTGTCCAGCGCCAAGGGGCCAGAGATGTAGCCATATGTGTGTGAAGGTGAGAGAGGGCGTGGGGGAGGTGGGGGGCTCACTGTGTGTCGTCTGAGAGGGAGAAAAGTGTGTGTCAGCACAGTTTAAAGGGATGGTTTTGTCAATTTTGTCAACAGTGCTAATTAGTGGGATATAAGCATCCATGACTGATCTACATTATCCTCGTAGATAAGATGTTGTTAGTGCAGTACCTGCGCTCCTCATGATTATTGTGTAGGCCAGGGTGTACGTCTCCCTGAGGGGAGGGGGTTAGTGTGGCTGTGGATTGATGACTATAGGACATTCCAGCAGGGGAAGAGGCCGCCCCTCTGACAGGTGGTGTAGGGCACCTATCCATAATCTCCTGTTCCTCCTCTTCTTCCGCCATGTCCCCTTGGTGCAGATACATGCGGCTCTGTAGCATTGGGCACTGGGAGTCTGGATCGAAACTAACAACAGAAATATGCTGGACATTAGATGCTAAGTTGCTTTTACACTTTACAGAAACTGTCTGTAATTTGTGTGTGTGTGTGTGTGTGTGTGTGTGTGTGTGTAGACCTACCCCTTGTCCATGGGCTGTGGGTAGTCCTCAGAGCTGCGGCTGGGTGGGGGGTTTAGAGGTGGAGGGGGCAGTGGCTCAGCCCAGTTCACTACATTTTGTTTGGCTAGTTTAGGCGTGCGAGTGCCTTTTTTATAATTTTGACTCCCTATGGGGAAAAAAAAATAGTTAAAGATTCTATAGGCACATTTTTGTTCTTCCATTAATCCATGAATGTCTAATTCTGAAAGCACAATAACTTCTAAATATGTTTAGAGGTGTAAATATTTAGCATTATAAAGGTAATTCAGCTCTTTTAGAAACAATCAGCTTTCCTGAAACTTGAATTTTTCACCATGACTAAACCTTTTGGAATGGTTCAGAAAAAATGAATAATGAAAATCACAATTCTTAATGATAAACTTAATTTTACTTTGGCCTGAAAATGAATTGTATATTGAAAGTAATTATAATCAAGGACAATTCAAAATCAATACAGTTGAATGCCAGCTTTAGATGAATGCATTGTAATGCCTCGATGAATTTTCATACCCTAAGTGGTCTCGGGCTGTGACTGAACAAGCTAGTAAGACAGATACACAGCTCGTCTTAAACACCCTGCCATATAAGTGCCACCCAAAGCAGCCCCCCAGTACTAAACCAGCATGCCTTAGTGTCTCACCCAGGATCTGCACCAAAGAATCCTTCAAGTGAAGTTTCGAGTGTTTTTTCCTCGTGTGACATGAAGAAGAGCTGACATTTGAATGACAGTCCTGAACATTTCTGTGCTGTGTGTGATAGTGTGAGTGCAGGCGTACCCGAGGTGCTGTTGCTACCTCTGTCAGAACTATGGTAGGACCCTGCTGAGCTGTGATCATTTGCCTGGTTATATGGGATGGTTGGAGGCAGACTGACCTCACCCCCTCTGTAATGATCTGAGGAAGAAAAAGAAATAGTTTGTAAAAGACACAAAAGCTCCCAAAAGCCCTTCAATCCCTTTATTTAAAAATATGAACAAAGACTTCATATACTAACCTTTGTTCAGTCTATTTTGTTCCACAATGTTAAACAGCTGTGAGTTAATTTCAGGAGGTTTTGGTGGCTGGGGTTTCCAACGCTTGTCGCTGAAGTCACCAGGCCCCACTCCTGGCCCCGCACCACTGTTCTTGGTCATAATGTTGGACTGAATGAGCTGGGTGGTGGCGTAAGGTGTGGGCTCATAGGGCGTAGGCGGACCACCTCCAGGCCCCATGTAGCAGATACTGGAGCTGTTGAAAGTCTTCATCTCGTTGAGTTTGTTGGACAGGTCCACGTCACTGTAGACGGCCGAGTCTGAGCCCATTAACACTCCCTGCTTATTATCCAGCTGACTGTTGTAGTTAGCAATGCAATCGGCTGAAAAAACAAAACAAATATGCAAGATATGACCTACTGAAGCTTGATCCATGAGCATAAAACAAGACTTACAATGGATTAGAATGACAGTTTAGTACAATTGCATTTATTAGTTGCACAAAAACTGATTAAGAGAAAAAGAAACATTATTCTTTACCGTTTGCCCAAAGAAAAAGAGTAGTATGATGTTACACAGATGAAACTTTGAATGATAGTGGTGACAAAAGGGGAGAGAAGACAGGTGACAGAGGAAGTGTAGAATAATTAGCAGATTAGCATAATAGCTCTTATTAGCATAATTTTAGATCTCACATACTTTGTATGTTCAAAAATACTCAGGTCCCTCTTCTGAATATAGTTGCACACACACAGCCTGTCCCCACAGAAAAAGCACTAAACAACATAATGGGGTGCTTTGGAGCAGCCACAATTGAGCCTAAGGTCACAATCCCAATGCTAAGAATCGGCTAGTGAAGCTTAACATGGATATACTGGAGAATGGCATGGTTTGTGTATACTGACATGAAAGGCTCTAGCCCTTGGCTGTGTGAGTTGCTGTTTGGGATCCGATCCAGAACTAATCATCCAACCTCACATCACTAATGCTACTATGCCTGAATCCAATCAAATATTTACAGCAATGTTCTGACATATAGTGTAAAGCCTTCTTAGGAGAGTGTAGGCTGTCACTGCTGCGAAAAGAGGGATGAAGAGCCTTTAAATACCTCAGATTTCAGAAGAAACATTCAATAAGCAGACTGAACGGACTGTAATAGTATAATACTTAGTTTATGCAAGTAACATCAATCTCCAGTATATCCACGTTTAGCTTCACTCTCTGGTGTGAGCAGGTTTCTATGCTGGAGGTAATGTTCTCGTATAACATGACGGCATACATTTATGGTGACACAACTGATTGATGTCATCCACTGCTGCAGAAAGGCAAAATTGTCCCAGTAAAACTTTTATGAATCTGAGCGAGCACATATGGGCAGGATGAGGAAGGCCACAGTCAAGGACACCCCCCCACCAAAAGCACATAAACAAGGTTCGAGGAAAGTTTTTCACCTGGGCAGGCCAATAGTTCTGAGATTCTAAAACAAACTTCCAGAGCACCCATAAATTGAGGTCTGTTTTATTGCAGTAAACCAATTAGACTGATGTTAGCTTAGTGTCTGCCTCAGAGTTTTTTTTACTGCAAAATATCTGCTGCAGTAGGTCTGGGGAAAGCACTAAAGGAGAGACCTTTCAAGATGCATAACTGTGTACCTTTGAATTATACAACACATCATGCAGAACAATCTCGATTTCTTATTCCTGTACTTTATCACAGGCAGACGTAGATCAGGGTCATTCTTTTTCCAGGGGCTGAAGCACTACTGAAGCAGCTGGAGGTTAAGTGACTTGCTCTAAAGTGTAAAATGTAGCAGTAAAGAGTTTAAAACACTCTTCATACTATTTTCCATATTTTTTAAATAATACAGAACTATGACATAACCAGAAGGGAAGCATAAGGGCCTTCTAGGCCTTCAGAGAATGTCTAACGATTTCTGCAATTTTCTGCAGTATTACTCTTATTCCATTACTAAGTTTAGCTTGGAAACCATAGTTAAATTCTTATAAAATGCACAGGTAGCCAAACTGTAGGCTTCTCCAGCAGGCTTGAATATATGCCGAGACCCTGCAATTCGTTGGGCATTATTTTTGGTAGAAGAATTACATTCATAAATGTGAACTTTTATGAGTATCTTTCTCAGAAACTCCCTGGTGGTCTGGTGGTTAGGGAGCAGAAGGTCGTGGGTCTGATTCCAAGGACTGCTTTACTTTAAAAACACATTTCAGACACAAGATTTTAGGACAAGCTTCAAGATAATAAAAATGCGCGAACATGCATTATTTGGAGGGGTCCCACAGAAGAACTACTTTTGGTCCTTAACAAGTTTTCTCCTAGAACTGTATGTTAAAGCTATGAACAGTTTATGAACCGTTATATTTAAGAGTGTACACAGTAAGCTATTCAAATCTAGGCCTCAAATCCATCCTGGATGTTGTGAGCACTGGGAATGAACTGAACACATGTCACTGCGTGGCCACTTTGTCACCACACCCGACCCCTTAAGTAATGGGAATGGTGGAGAATCTATAGTGCCCAGATCCAAACCTTCAGGCCATCATTTGAATGAACTGGGCCATGGTCAGTAAGTAAACATTTCATGACAAATGTGCAACATCTTGGTTGAACACTAAAACCTGTCTGGAGTTCCTTTCAGGCATGTTTGCTCCAGTTTGAGGGAAACGGCAGATATGTCAGCAGCAGCAGGTGATGTATTAGAGGTCTTTTACCAGTACAAATGGGACTCATGCTGCTAAGTCTCTGGTGGACAATGTTCTCCATATTCTACAATGCTGCTCAAGACCTTGATTACTAGCCAATAACGCTCTAAGGTGCTTTGCAACACTATCATACCATAGTACCACAAGGTGCTGTTCGAAGGACTATTTTCCCCAATCACAACTGGTATATTTCAGCCCAATCAAATCTAAACATCGGTTTTGCTGCTCACTAATGCTTCTCTCATCCTTTCAACCTTCTACAGGTCAGTTTTAATTTGTTCATTTCAGGCAGACTTTCTTCCACACACTTATTTTTTCTCCCACAAATTCAGGACCTCTTAATACTATAAAAAAGGTGGAGGTAGAGCAGCATACAGAGCATCAGTGCTCTGTATTTTCATTGGCTATTCATGGGGACCTTTCAGATATGAGTCACTGATTAACATACACGAAGAGTGCAGCCAGATTCCAATCAAAATCAACCCATTACAGCTGACGTGCCCAGACTCAGCATGACTGTGAGTCATTTCTGATTGTTTAATCCCAGTTTAGCCAGTTAATTTCAACCCAAAGTCAAGCTTGTGCAATACAAAAAGAGCTGAGACATATTATTATTGGACAGTCCCCAATTTTTGGGCTCAATTTCTTAGACTATCGAGGGAGAATCCAGCTTTAAGGCACCACCTAATCAAACACAAGCAGACACACACACACACACACACACCTGCCTCCGGCCTGCTCTTACCTGGACGGCTGTAGGTGGTCAGGTTGCTGTCACTTGTCCCGTTGCCCCCGTTGCAGCAGTTGATGCTGCAGTCTTTGTGATTGGCACAGGCGTTGGGCCATGAGTCCGCCAACCAAGGCTGATTGGCCGTCTCTCCCATGTTTAGCAGGCCAGGCCTGCAACACATACAACACATTTTTATTAACTACAGCACAAGCAGTTCATCTCCACAACCGTTCATAGTTATGTTAAATATTCTACTAAACATATGCACTCTAACGGACCCATAGTATGCAATACGAATAGAATATTTTAACAAAAGAACCGAACTACAGACACTTTACAATTACAGATGGAAATATCATCGGTATCATATCAAAACCTTTTTTTTTTTGTTGCCCACAATGTGAACATTTCACAACAAATGAACCAACAAAAATGATCTAAAATGACAGTAAATACTACAGGTGCAATACAGATTCATTGTTTTCCTTCTTCTAAAGTTTTTATGACAGCAATGATTTATTGCATATTATGCAGCTGAAGCTAAGTCTGAGACCTTGTTTACCCACTGCATCTCATAAACACAGTACAGTGCTGTGTGTGGCAGTACAGTGCACAAAACAAAACGCAGAAAAGATTTAGAGGAGACAATTCATAATGCATCTCCTCAAAGTCAATAAATCATGGGAGTCTGTATGACTTCTTTAAGGTGACTTCATGAGCTCAGCTCCAGAGGCAAGGACAAGGGGGCGAGGCATCAAACAACACCATTCTCAAACTTATGTTTCCGACACCCTACTGCGCAGCATAAATCTTTAACTGGCAGCAGAATGGCTAAATCTCACCGTAGCTCTGTGTGCACACAGTGAGGAGGAAACTTCACGCACCATGGATGGAGCGGATGGAGGAAGCAAGCTCAGTTTACGCTCTCTGGCTTCACTAAACCCGCGCCTTATCTGTCTCACTGACTACATGTATGTGCAGAACTTTTCGGGTTTTCAGCCGCGGTGGCACCGCTGCTGCTCATATTGTTCGTTTTACAGCATAATGAGATGGTGTCTGTTCCACTGTACAGTCATCTGGAGATTTAATTACAGGTATGCAGGCAGGCATGCAAATTCACACACCCGTACGAGAAGGTATTACGAAAGTGAAAACGCCGTAAATCACAAATCTATGACATGCTTTCTGGTTATGCTCTTTTCTATTAAATATCATTCACACAACAGATTTTACTGAGACCATTTCATGATGGTAAGGGTGGGGGAGAAGTAGTTGTTTTCTTGGCTCAACATCTCCCCCTAGTGGAAATTGGTGGAGTTCAAATTCAATGAAGACACCTCAGTATGTGCTGGGACCTGTAAAATTTCTAGACTGATATTGATAGCACATAATAATATTGATTTTTAGATTAAGCTGTATTGATAGATAACTAAAACATTCAGAATCAGTATCAGAAAACATTGATCCTAGAGGAAATTGCTTAATACTACTATGACTACTACTGTTGCTATTACTACTACTACTACTACTACTACTACCACTACTACTACTACTGCTACTACTACTGCTACTACTACTACTACTACTAATAATAATGATAGGTTTCCTATCTATAATTCTATTTTTGGCCTGGTCAACATTTAAAACAGTGCAATTTTCATTTTTTTGCATCTTATACATCTTATATCACATTATATATATGTATATCATCAGCTCTAAATTGCAAAGTCAGGGTGATCAATGCATCATAACACTACTCACCTTCCAGCACTGCACACAGCCTCTCCTCCGCGCTGATAGGCCACTACAGCAAGGGAGAACACATTTATGAGTCACACTGTCATACAAGACAGTCACAGACAACAAGCACTGATACATACAAACATAAGGACAAGCCATCTCATGCTTACAGGTCCCTATTTCTCTTACTAACCCAGAGAGAATGCTCACCCCTTATATGACTCATGTCATCCACCTACACTTACAAACAGCAGTAATGTACACCTGTAAGAGTGAGCAACATCTGGGAATGGCAAGTCAGCCAGATCTGATACACCAGTCCCCAGGGCTGCTGTGCCAGTGATGAGAATTAAAAGTTCAAACGCATCCTAATCAGCGTGTGATTAGTCACTGGGACCACATGCTAGGAGCCCATCCCTTTGTGGCGACAAGACGAGGGGGCAGCGTGGGTCTGCGGTTAAGGGTTGGCTGTGGGCATGCAAGGATATGTTGAAGCAGTTCAGCGCACTGCAATCAGCCAACTAAACACGCGCTCACACGCAAACAAAATCAAGATTCCATCATCAGTTTTAACCACCACAAACATCTCTGGCATGCCAAGAACTAGACAAGGCACGGAGAGCATCTAAGCGGCATCTGAAAGTCTAGAACAGCTTCTACCTGTGGTGAAGCTCACCAGTTTAAAGTTTATACACAAAACTGAAAGTGTTCCCAGTTATAACAGTTTATCAGAAGCAGAGTGTGAAGGTGACGAAAAGCATTTGTACCTGTTGTGGTGAAGGTAAAGGACGGGACTGTGGAGGGACAGAAAGAGAAAGACAGAGAGAGAGAGAGAGAGAGATTTACACTGGAATCTAGAATTCTGTCTCATCATTTCTAATCAGAAATAATAAGTAATACAGATTTCTTACTTATTGGGATGTATAATTATAGGAAAAACCCTTACATTTTACGAAGGTTCTTCATACTTGGACATCTCATTTGCCAATAACACATCTTTTTAAAGAACTAGAACTAACGATGGCTCTTTTGTGGCACCACTCCAAACAACCTCTATCTTTTTAGAGTGCGCAGACAATAAACAAAAGTACCAAACTTGTATTTCAATTTTTTAAATGGACTAAAAATAAATGCATATTTTAGTAAATGTAATTATAATCAGCTATAATCAATTACAATATTCCAAAATCAGTACAGATGAATTGCAACTAGATCAAGATGCTGAGGCAACTAAACCTTATGTGTGCTATGAAAAGATCATCCTGTATTTGAGGACAGTTCTCAGTTCCAAATCTGAACAGCTGTGATGGTGGCGACTGTGGTTACAAACAGGCTGAGAATTGAGTTAGTGTTACAGCAGCATCACTCTGACTCTACCCTTAATCCTCAATCCCAATTGCCTGACACATGAACAGATCAACAGCACCCACACACACACACACACACACACACACACACACACACACACATACGGCCAAATGTCAGCTGCTGAATGTCAGTGGCTTCTGTGACGTGCTACTCCTCTGATCATCAGGCTTTTTGAGCTCTGGTGGAAAGATTACCCTAACACTTTTTTAAACATGTTATCAGTTTAGCTGCCCGCTCTGATTCCAGGATGAAAGTGGATGACACAGTCACGCAGACAGGACCGGAGAAGGGAGAACGAGATGGAGGCCAATGAAAGAAAGTAAATTATTATGGTGACACCAAGGCACAGCGTGATCTATATTAAACCACAGCTCACCTGTCTGTGCTCTATCTCTGTGCATGCATTCTTACACATAACAGGAGATAATCCACGTCCCTTCAGTGCAATTTATTATTGTTGTTGTTGTTGTTGTTGTTGTTGTTGTTGTTATTATTATTATTATTATTATTATTATTATTATTATTATATAATCCCTACAAAAAAAGACTTGTCTGCGGCTCAGAGAAGGCCTTTCATTTGAATCACGCACGCCTCATGTGATGGTCTCTCACACAGTAACGTTTGGTATATTATATGGGTATAAGTTTAAAAATGAATTTAGTACATTGCAATTTGTATAAACATTTCTGATTTCCGGTATCTACAATATATTGTTTTTTTTCATTAGCCTATTTCTCATAATGTGCTCAAATTTTGCTCAGGGTAACGTCTGGACTAATCACACGGCATTCTCCTAAAACTTAGAAAAATCGCTGGCTCTCCATCGTCGCCCATACTTTTTAAATGCTACTGAAACTATGATTTCCATGTGTGACTCAGGTATGCCTTTAGCACTGTTTTAAGTAACACATTACTCCTATTAGTAGACTTTAGGAGAAATAAAGAAGCCTTAAATGACCCCTTGACTACTTAAAAAACAAGGAGGTCATGTCCTGAGTCTTAGAAGATTGGCAAGTTTTGGAGAACTATGTAGTTGCTGACAGCCCTGACAAGACCGACATTCATCCCTTAAACATAAACATACATACCCTTGCGAATACCAGCGTAGCTGCTACTGAGGCCGCTCCTCTTCTTGCGGTGGCGGTAGAGCCACACACTGAAGACCATGAGCACTACCCAGCAGGTGGCGCCGATCCCAGCAATGAACGCAGGCTGCTTCACCACGTCAGAGATGTGAGACAAGGTGTCCCGGTCTTCCATGCTCTCCAATACATGGCCAGACGAGTCTGCAGAATGAGAGCAACCGTGTAAATCAGTGCTAATGCTTATATGAGGCCAAATGTCTAATACACATTATAATGAGCCCCTTTAGTAAAAAGCCCCATTTAAACTTCGCTTCACCTGCAAAACAAAACTATAAAGTTCACCTAATGTACATCCTAATGTAGCTTGAAGATGAACACCAAAGCTGTGTCTAAAACCACACACTTCTGTACTTCACAGACTATACTTCTCAGTGTATTTCAGTGGGTTGTCTGCTTATTTATACACACTTTTTGGTAGAATGCAGTTTGGGATGATATTTCTGTTCATTAACTAGCTATGAAAGAACAGAAAGAGCTGATAAAGAAAAAGAGAGGATGAGGGTGGCAAGGTAACAACACTGTCTGGACTTCAGACATGTTTCATGTCCCTGTCTGGCAGAGTACGTGTGAACTGTGTGTCTGGTCAGGAAACCATCAACAGAATTGCTAAGGAAACTCTATAATTATTTGTGACTACTTAAAGCCCCAGGTATTGCGGTAAGTGCCTGGGCAATTTTATACGGCAGAGATAAACAACAGATCAAACTCACTAAGACAAAATAACCCGGATTTTCCATGTTTTCTGCTTGCAAACCATTAAATGGATCTACGAGTGTGTTTGGTTCTGTTTGCAAACTATGAAATGCGTGTGTATGGTGCTGTGTTTGCCCGTGTTGTTCAATTCACAATCCGACTTCATGTTAAAGCTTGCCTAAACCGCATGGCTAATTGTTGTCTTTGTGTTTGTGTGTGTGTGTTTGGGTATGAGTGTGCGGTACAGGATGATTCACTCTAACCTAGCTGAAAAAAGGTGACATCACTCTTGACCCCAGGTCCAGCCCCGTTGCTAGCTGCGACCTCCACACTGTAGCGGATGCCAGGGGACAGACTGGGAATGACAATAGAGAAGGTGGAGCCATCCACAGTCCGGTTGATGTGGTAACGGCTCTCATTGCCAAGGCACCAGATCTACAGGGGAAAAAGGAAAGAGGAGATGGAAAAGGCTTCAGAAAACCCCAACAAACCTCAAATAAGACTTAACTGTTGATAAATGCTGAGAAATACTTTGTCAGGGGTGATGAAATCAACATTAACTCCTTTAAATGATTATCTCAAGCTTTTATTTCCCCTTGTCTCTTTTAACAAAATCAAAGAATTTAATTGTATTATTTTGTGAAGTGTTTTGATGGTATTACACTACTGTGGATCAATGGATAAACATCTTGTTCAATTAGTAATGAACCTGCCACCAGGGGGCAGTATACAGCTTCTGCTGTGTCTGAATGCTCCCTACACTTTACCTGCTACATGCCACCCACTGCTGGCCTAATATACTGTGTACTTGCACTCGGATGTCCCCCCATTACCTTGTACTCCTGCACCACTCCATTCTGCTCCTCCACTGGAGGCGGTTGCCAGGCGACCAGGATGGCTGTCCCATTGGTGTCACTCTTAGTCACAGTAACTCCACGTGGGGCACCACTAGGAGCTGCAATGACAGAGAAAATACATCAAGTTAAAGCTAATGTGAACTAGTTTGTTTTTTTCATTGCCATCTATTTGCTTCTGGTTTCCCAGCTATTGCATCAGCTGGACTTCTCGTACCACCAGGGCAAGTTATGCCTTCAGCCCCAAACCTGCCCTTTCATTCTAGCGAATCACATAATGTCATAGCAGCATAGTCTTGACCCTAAACTGACTGACAATCTTTTGGACACAGTTCGTCCTGTTTTCTCGAAGCGATAAGATTCTACTAGGAGACTCCGTTTCACTGCAGAACCTCATTCCTGTAAACTGCATAAAAACATTGCGTGACTGAATATTGTACCGTAAAATTCCAGCCTTGAAAATTACAACCACGCAGTGTCGTCTACACTTTAGTACTCGTTTACTGTAAAACTCTCTAGCCCCTTGGGTCATATAAACCCACAAATGGTGAGCTGCACTGCAAATATGTATCTTTATGAGATCAGGAAATGGCTGGGGGAGCTCAATTTGCTGCTTATTCTACTGGAGAGAAAAGAATTAATTACAAAGTTGCAGTGTACATGCAGTGTGGTTCTGACACAGGGCTGATGAGTGTAATTAGAATGAGTCAGTTCTGCTTCAGGCTGCGCTGCTTAATCACTTTGTGCTTAAATATAATTCAGACTGTGTGGAAGACAGTGGCCCAGGGCTGGGCCTCACTGGAAGAACGCAGAAAAGCAATTAGCTACACAATTTGTACCTTCCATTGCTACAGTCCATGGACCACAATAGGATATGGGATGTTGAGATATTTACCGTGAAAATAAAAAAACTGGGTTTATTACAAACGCACGCATTTACTGCATGACAAAGACTCATCTGGCTTCCATGCTAGCTTTACTCTTCACATTAGCAATATCATCACAAAATGCAATCTCAGGGTTTCTAGTTGAATAAAAGGCACGTCTTCTGTGCCTATTACACATGAGCTGGAATAATGATGAGCAGTGTAATCTAGCCAGTTAGTGGTGTGTGAATAATAAACGTGAAGCTCAATGAGGCAAAGAGGCAACATTGATTGTGAGAAAATTGGCCACAGAGTTTTCTTTCACATTCTGGAGGAAGCTGAGGAACTGAATTAATGCCCTTCTCCAGGTACTCACCCTCCTCAAACGTCCTGACCACCTTCACCTCGCTGTCCGCACCCTGGAACTCGTCGAAAAACGGACGCACTTTGAACTCGTAGGTGACGCCCTTCTTGAGCTGAGGCACCACCGCTCCGTCCTCGCCGGGGGTCCGCACCTCAAACACCCCCCACTGACCGCGGGGCTCACCCGACTCCGAGGATGGACGGTACATTACCTTGTAGCCCTGGATGTACTGAGACTGCTGCTCCACCTAGAGGTCAAGAGAACAATACTGTCACTCATCTCAAACAAATTCTATACATTCTTCTGTATTTGCACTTCATAACCTTTGTATTGTATATATTACAAACCATCCTAATTCATTTCTACAAACACACTGTTTCTCTTACTGTTTCTCTACCTACTGTTTCTCTTAGGGTAGGTAGTAGCCTAGTGGGTAAAACACTTGCCTGTGAACCCGATAAACACAAAGTTGCAGGTTCAAACCTCCACATTCTCCCATTGTGTCCTTAAGCAAGACACTTAACCCTCAGAGTCTCCAGGGGAACTGTCTCTGTAACTAATGTCTGCAAGTGGCTCTGGATAAGGGCATCTGCCAAATGCCATAAATAAAAGGCTGATTTTGGCAAATTATCTCTATACTGATTGGCTGCCCTTTTAATTATTAGGCCCTATATTTTTGAACTACGATCATTAACAACTTATAAAAGTCCTCACCCTTTCCTTTCAAATGTCTGGATCCTTGGGAAGGCTACCATGATGCATTTGCTTTTCAACAGCCGCATTTTATCATTTTACCCACATATTATACTCCAAAAACTCAGTAACAACACTCTGTATCCTTCACTGTGAGTATGTAGGCTAAAACAATATTCATAGATAACTGTATGTTTGACAGGCTGAACTGCTGTAGGCTGAATTGGAAGCCATATGTAAACATATTTGTTATGACATCATAGCCATGATGGGCTTATTTTGTCATGTGCTGAGGAATAAACTATACAGTTGACTATAAACTATATTTCTGCATTTTTTTTCTTTTTCTGTGGCAATATATAATTTTTCATGCATTTTAGTACAAAATTAAGAAAAATATCATTTACTAATTTTGTAACATAAATATTAACGCAAATTCAGCTACATTTCCATACAAAATATAACTGCATACATTTTTTTCCTACTGTCGAGAGGACACAAAGCAACCATATACGAAAGCGCATCTTGGGATGGTGAAATACCCCTGTACTCAGAGACAGGAGGTTTGAAAGTAGGCAATCCCAGAGCGTTATTAATTTCTCCTTGCTGCTGATTGGCTGCTGCCCTGTAAAGCATCTCTATGAGATGCAGCCCAGTATTCCTGCATAATAACAGCTCCCTCAAGTTTGCCTTTTTTTATGGTAATGTATTAAAATGGAATTAAATTATTTTTGGAGCATATTTGAGGGTTTATTTAGGGTTTACACTACAAAAATAGGCATTTACAGGCATTTTTTTTTACCACATCACAAATCTTTCACAATTTGTGGGTGCTCTTGGAGCGTAACCCCTGCAAAGGTCTGGGGTACACTGTACATCCTAAAACATTAATGTCTGGATAGCACATTATAATCTACTGGTTCAAAAAAGCAAGGGAAATTAGGTTTCTTTCAATAAAATACAAACGTAATGAAAACTTGGTAAAGACACGACTTTATTAAAACCATTCAAATTATAATCGATTTTTTTTTTTGCAACTGCTGGAGCACAGCCAGCTCTTGCACGGCTGCACTGGGATTCTTTACAGGAGGGCATAATTAAGGAGCAAACGGCAATCTCAGCCTCAATAAATAACACAGCCTTGGGCTTCTGTGGGCTGGCTGCCCGGTAACCGTGGAGACGGGACGATCCCGACGTGGTCTATGTGCCCGTGTTCCCCTGCAGCTCCCACTCTCAACCAAACCACAGCATGAGGTCAGCAGCAGCAGCCGATTCCTCACATCCTGCGACTGGTGAGGATATGGCCACAGGGCATGTTGCAAAATAATACTAAAAAGAAGTTCCCAAAGCATATTTAGAAGCAGGGGAACTTCTACAGGGCTAGAGGGAAAGACTACACTATACTGACATGAAGCGGTTAGCTCCACTGTGGCAGTCGCTAGCTGCTCACTAGCCGCTATCCTATTCACTATGATGCTCTGCACCCAGCTGTTTCACTTCAACACACTTACAAGGAATGGTAAAGCAGTTGATCCTGCTTTGTGCAACTTGAAACCGTTTGAAGGATCCCACGCTTTCCTTGCTAGAGCTTTAGCATGAAACCACTGCCGTACATTATCTTGAGAACACACTAGTCGCTAATGAGAAGAGAAAGCTTCCTTTCTTTCAAACATCCACCCAAAAAATTTCCCAGCCAGATTCCAGAGATACTGGCCATCCAGATGCCTGCCCCCACCAACTCTGTCCTAGCTAAACTATTTACATTCTGTGTCTGTGTTTGGAACGCTCGCTCTGACGTGTGTTTATGTCAGCTCATTCATCAAAGTGAACGCACAACCGTGGGCCTAGGAAGGGGCTGAGAGGCAGAAGAGCGGAGCGCGCTAGAGAATATTTAAACAACCTCTCCCGGCCGCGCTGATAAAAACTCGTTTTGTCAGCACAGGTGGTCCTGGTTAGACCACAAGTGAGTCTTTAAGTGGGCCGGCCATGCAGCATGCAGACGATTCACAGTAACTCACAGATCCACTACCTGGTCGCTGCTTTACATACTGCTAAACACACCATACTCGGCAGATACAGTCTGTAATAACAAAGAGCGGTGTGTTGCTGACAGGCTTCAGGCTAAGAGGGCTCTTTATAGGAGCAGAGTTGATGGGGCTGACAGAGTACAGTAAGAAGAAAAACAGAGCCAGACGGAGGGTTATGGAGAAGCTAAATTGCCAGCATTTCACTGCAACAATCCTGATTACGACCGCATATAACACACTAGTAATGTGAGACAGATGCAGTGTAAGCATAAACATACTCACTCATTAATCAGTATAAACTAGAGACGGACGTGGTTTGAAGACTAGAGATGGACATGGTTTGAAGACTAGAGACGGACGTGGTTTGAAGACTAGAGACTAGAGACGGATGTGGTTTGAAGACTAGAGATGGACGTGGTTTGAAGACTAGAGACTGATGTGGTTTGAAGACTAGAGACTGATGTGGTTTGAAGACTAGAGATAGTAAGGTCTTGAGCTGTTTTAACTGGTAATACAACATCACCTCTGGCTAGACAAGGCTTAAGTTTAGTCCTGAACTAAATTTTCTAGGTCTAATCCTTGTATGGAAAACCAAACTTATACGTCAGTTTAAATGTCAATGCAGAAAACCATTGTATATTCTTTTTAGTCTAGGATTAGACTTAATATAGGTCTGGGAAACGCCCTGTAAACACTGTAAATGAAGATACATCCCCAAATCAACCAAAAAACTGAATGTAATGTATGATTTTCAAAAATATATAGTTCTTGTGGTATTAGATCACCCAAAAGTCTGCAAAAAATGGTAAAATGCCCATTTCTAATAAAGACAAACGACAGGGTCTAACAAAACGATATGCTGTATTGCTACACTCCCACACCACGGACAAGTTAAACAGACTATTCAGGCTAAAGTTAAGTGTGGTGAAAGGTTTAGGCAGGGTGCTGTCTCTTACCGTCCACTGCACCCTGACAGAGGAGGATGAGAGGATGGTGGGGTTGTGGAGGTGAACAACCACATCCCCCAGTTCCTTCTGGATCTGACGATGGTCCACACCCTGGATGGTAGGAGGGGTGTCTGCAGGAAGAACATAATGGAGAGAAAGGTCGCACTGAATGAAAGCACAAACTGATGCTGACTTTAACATGAATGCATTGTTTTTTATAGGGGTGTCTAATTAAGTAAATGTTTTAACACATTATTTTTTCTGTGATTAATTGATCAAAATTAACACATTAAAAAAATTTACGCTGACTAATCGCTCCACATGACTTTGAGCACCGGTCTGGTTTTGGCCACAGGTGCTCTGTAAAATGAAGATGGGAATGAGCTGCTCGGCCCAGTGAGTGGAAAGTTTACGTTTAAAAACGGAAAGATGGAACTGTTGATGGGAGTATCGTTATCTGCAATTCATGCAATAAGGAATTTTTGTATCATCGGAACACATCACGTGTAAAATATCACCACAACGCAAAGCCTGTTCCAGAACCCCCAGATTAAAATGCTTCTGACACCTACTCGTGTATGTACATCGTCTTAAACTGCACCTTTTAGATTGACTTAATTCTATCATTATTGCTGAAGCATTTTTAATTTCTTACCTTCCGCATGTTAGGTCATATTTTTGCTTGTTGAGACCGTTATTGTACACGAACAGTGCGAAAAAAGTTTTGTTCTAAACACTCTTATAGTAAAAATGTGTGATTAATTTAGATTAATCCATCAGACAGCTTGTAATTAATTTGATTATTTTTTTAATTGCTTGACATCCCTAGTTTTTATGAAGGTTGTCACACATGCAAGAACATGTTTAATCTGAGGATCAAATTTAGAGAAAGGCCAAACTGTCGAGACCTGGATTTCATCTCTTACCTTCTTAGAATAGCGAAATTAGTCTGATGATGTTAATTAGAATTAGCATATTCTGCAGGTCAGAATTAGACTAATGATGCTGTCTATAAATGGCATGATAATGCAGGTTACCTTGTGTCCGGATGGCGTCTGTGATAGGACTGGGGTCGCTAAGGCCGTAAGCGTTAGCTGCCCTGACCAGGAAGAGATACACTGCGCTGGGCTTGAGACCCTTCAGGACAAAAGACTCTGTCTTTACATGGTCAGCAAGGGTCACCCAGCTACTCCCAGACGCATGGCTAGAGTGTAGGAGAGGTGGAGAGAGATAGAGAGGAAATCAATGATTTGCAATATAAAAAAATGAAAAGAGATCTAGCAGAGATAGGACACCTCCGGTACTTGTTATATTTAAATGCACACACCTGAAAGCCTCAATGACGTAAGATGTGGGTGTGGCTCCATTAGGGTTAGCCTTCCAGGTCAGTGTTACAGAAGTGCGGGTAACATCAGTGACCTCAGGCTTGGAGGGGGCGCTGGGGATCAGGTTTGGGTCTGTGGGCCTGCCAGGCTGTACTGCCACTCCAAACTCTGACAAAACACAACCACACACAAACATCTCAAATGTTATGCAACCACGTCTGAGGCAGAGCAAATTAAAATGAATACATTGTCCAGTCTTGAGTAGCTTGTTAATTTTATAAAACAATTACGAAAACAAAAAATACAATTACAATTCAAATACAAAAATGTTCCATTAATTATGTAGTTACAATTTAAAAAAAAAAGCTATTTTGCTGCCAAGAATTTGCCATTTAATTGCTTATATATTTACTATATATACAAAACAGAAGCCACAAATTTATAGAGTACGTGTCATTTGAGATTTGCCCTTTATTACGCAAAACATAAGAAGCCGAGTCGTACCTTCCACTGCCAGGTAGGCCTTCCATGATGCCTCCCCACTGGGGCTGGTGGCCACACATGTGTACACTCCTGTATCCCCGAGCTGTGGGTGAAAAACAAAAAACACTCTGAAATCAAGTGATTCTGCAAATAATTGGAGTCTAAACAGTGGTCCATTTCAAGAGATTGAGAATACGATAGCAACTGTGAATGAAAAGAGGAAGCGTGTGAGTACAGCCTGCACCATTAGAGCCAATTTGGCAGACTGCTGTGGAGAAGTGCTAGTGTCTGGCTGTTCAATAGTGTTGCTAAAGGTCTCTATCTGTAAGTTCTTTATGTAGTGTAGCATTTGTTTTGAAATAATGTATTGTGTGGTGGTGGAAAAGCTTTAAAAGCTCTAAAGAAGTGTTCGACCCAGGGCTGGCTGAACCAACAAGGGGCAGTACATTCTAGAACAGCATGAATAGAGGAGAACATCCAGTGTGAATGCTGGAGCATCGGTTCAGCACAACAACCCAACATTTGCGCTTGTTGGTGTTTGTAGGAGAATCTTTAGTCAGTTTTGGGTTTTTTTCCTACCTTGGCATATCGTATCTGCAGCGCTCCACTGTCCAGTTGAGAGATGCGTGAATCATGAGTGGACACAAGCACCCCATCCTTCCTCCAGAGCAGTGTTGGTGTGGGCGTTCCTGTTGCTACGCAAGTCAGCAGCACCGTCCCGTCCACTGCTACCGTCTGGTTCTCTGGACCCTGCCGGATGACCGGAGGAGGCCGATCTGAAACCACTGTTCAAAAACAGGAAAGGCAAGTGGAGAAAGAGAAAAATGAGAAAAGCCCAAGACAACGGGAGAGAAGAAGAATGCTGTAAACAACAGGAGGATCAAAAAACTAGACGTGAGGTAAATAAGACAATGCGAGGTGGGTGGCAGTGGAAAATGGCAAAATTAGATTTCTAAAAAAAAACCCTCCAGCAACTGGCAAACCATTTGGCAAGAGTACCTGATCTACACCAAAGCACTCCAGAACACCTAATAAAAAAATCCCATTTAGAGAGCAAGCCTTCACTTCCACATCAGTGGTGAAATGGAAAAAAAAAAACCCACGACTTAAAAGTGAGGGGTGAACAGGGAGGGGGGGTTACACCTGAAAAATAGCCAGAGGCAGAGACGGGCGATTATTAACATAGACACAGAGCACAGAAAGCAGAGGGGGGAGGGGGAATATAGAGGGGGAAGAGTGCAGGAGTAGCTGGGCTAGATTAAATCAAACATGCTCCATCCTTGTTTCATTTCCATTAAGGGTAATTGAGTGTACACTGAGTGTGGGAGACCCATTTCGTGCCTGCCTGTGTGTCTGTATGGCAGAAGGGGGAAAGCATTAAAATTACCATATCATTACCCACCGTCCAAAAGCTGCCACTCCTTCTCCAGCCGCCCAGACAGGCTCTGCCTGGTGCCACCCCAGGCAATTACGATCATTAAACTAATATATGTACGTAGCCCAGCCACTCACACGTCCGGTCTATTTGTGTGTGGGGCAAGCTCTGTTTTGCTGCTGGTGATGATGCAGGTGCAATTACTTTTTTTTCACAGGCCTTGAAGGCTAGAGCTGAGATTTTAATTTCGCTTTGTAATAACTGTTGCTACTAGAAATGGCACTAGAAATGATAATTATTGTTATCATTTCTAGTGCCAACTAGACGAGGGGTCAGAGGGATGTCTTGCCACGCCCGAAGAGCAGAGAATGTGTGTCTATTTTTAAGGGGGAGGAATAAATTGGCAAGAAGGAATCACAGACAAGGACACTGACAGTCTTTGTGTATTCGGTTGCTATAGAAACAGAGCATTTTTTGAAGCGATATGTCTCAGCCTCGGTCTCAAACAATTATTACCTGAGGCAAAAATCGGAATGGCCAGTGAATTCCTTATATTTACTGCCCAAATGCAAAGACAGGTAGAGGAAAATGTAGCACCCTGTGCTGCAATGATGTCCTGGACAAACTCGTCCCGCACTGATGCACAGATAAAAATCAACCCACAAATACATTCTTTTCTAGAAATCCCATTCAGTGTAATGAGATGTTATAGCACACAATTTAGTTTTTGGTCTAAAGTACTATATTTGAACTGCTAGTCATTTTCAGTGGTGTTTCTACTCATGTGAGATGGTGATAGCCTCTATTCTGTCTTATTTTTGAATACATTATAAAGTTCCTTCACAATACAGTTTGACATTTCTTTATTACTGTACATGAAAAGGAATCAAAGAACATAGATATGATTCCTGCCCAGGGCGGTGTGTGTTTCCCCCCTGATTTCCACAGGGAGCTCTAGTTTCCTCCCACAGTCCAAAGACACACTTGTCAGGTGAACTGGAGACATTAAATTGCCCTTCGGTGTGGCTTTGTTTGTGATGTGTTTATCTGTGAGTCTCCCATGTGAGGGACTGGTGGCCTGTCCAGGGTGTCTTTTGCCTTATGAGTGCTGGGACATGCTCCAGGCCCCCTGTGACCCTGTTTAGTATAAGAATTTCCCTTTAAAAACAACTGATTGTCTACTGCCCGCATGTACATGCAGCATTAAGCTCCTGTGTTTTTATTTTGTTACTAACCTAACAGTAGCCGTAATTTCCACCCTGCCTAGTTTTAGTTACTTCCAAGAATACAGTCAACTTCGTTAGTGCAGAATTGTCAACCGTTGAGTGAAATATTGTGTAAAACAAGATTGGAAAGAATGCGTTTGTGTGCCATCATTTCTGATTAGGCTGAATAAGATATCGATGTTCTATAAAGCTTGTTGTACTTCCCAACCCTAGCTGTGTTTGTGGGCACAGCATGGATCTTTACTAAACAGGGTCTTGTCTCTCTGCCCAGCAGGCTACACCAAAATAGGAGAGATACCACTGTAATCTGGAGCATTCTGTGTATTTTCCTATCATGAGTCCACACTGTCTTAATCACATTCCTCATCAGCAGCGTGTTTACTGAGAGTGTGTGACAGGGAACACACTGTTGTGCTCTCTCTCACCGTCTGTGACCTCCAGCAGAGCCTTGGTAATGACACTGCCGGCGATATTCAGTGCCTGGCAGCTGTAGAGTCCTCCATCTGAGCGCTGCACATCCATGATGGTCAGATCACCCGTCTGAGAGACAGAGAAACGACTGGAAGGCTGCGGGGGCTGGTAGGAGAACAACAAGTTCTGATGTGGGGAGAAAAAATGGCGAAAGAAGGAGGGAAGGAAAAGAGAGAGAAAGAAACATAATGAAGGAAAAAAACATTAATTACAAAAGGCCTATTAAATGTAGCAGTTTTTAATATATGTACAATTAATACAAATGATTTCAGTCATAGTTTGTTTTGAAAGTCCTCTATAGAGTAGCAGTAGATGCTTTATCTGTTTTGTTATCTGGTGGAATATCAACAGCATTGGAGTTAACATTAGGATCAGATTCAGGTTTTGGCCTAAAGCTAAGGTTAGGGTTACTTTTCAAATCTTCTACATTAAACTTAAGGGCTTAGTTGCACTTAATAGATATTTAAAACAAGTGGAGGAATTCTAAGCTTACATTCGTTGCCACATTTGTGCTCTTAAGTAGGAGAAGATATTGTATTATTTTGTTATGATTCAAATGTTATGATTTTGCATGTAGGTTCGCTGTTGAGCATCAAATTAAATGAAAATAAAGTGTGTCATTCAAAACCACTGTAAAGAAATGAGAGTCGTTTAATTTCTTTGCAAATAAACAATTTCATATCAAAGGTACTGTGAAACCTTGACTGGCTTTGTTTTGAATTATGCAGAAATGCTCAAATTAGTGGGATTCCCCTTTAATGGAAGTTATGGCATAGGGTTATATTACAGTTAGAATAGGGTTTTCCCAGTTTGGGAAGTTTCTTTAATATTCTTTTCGTATCTTGAGTTAAGAGATTGTCCTAATGGTATCCTGAGAAATATTGTCATGGTGACTAAGCAGTTAGATTTCAGACTGATATCAGAATTATATCAGACCAGCTGGTTTTGAGAGACCCTAAAGGAAGGCAGGTATGAAACTCTTTACCTGGCTGCCTTCTCTCTGCCAGAAGATGGCAGGCTGGGGGTTTCCCGTGGCCTCACACTGGAAGGTGACTGTTCGACCCACGCCCACCACCTGGTTCCGGGGGCGCACCGCAAATGCTGGGGGAACTGCACACAAGACAGACCAAGAGAATTACATCTCAAAGCAGATTCCAGTTCAGAACAGAATGTACTGCTCATAGCTGAATACAAAGAAATGGAAAAGATCACATCTAATGAGAGATAAAAAGACGTAACAGCAGCATCCTTCACAATTTGGTCTAATCATATGCGGAGGAGAAAATTGCTTTTACCTTTGAATTCAGATACATTTTACTTTTACCCATTACTGCCATCAGAGCTGTTCCAGCTTTACTGTGAGATATATGGAGGATGGAGGATGGTGATGGGATAATGATGTTAAGCACTCGGCCCACTTCCTGTCACTAGTTCTATGGTGGATGGGTGGAGGATGACAACTTACCAGACATGACTAAAAAAGAAAAGAGACACAGAGAAAAGCAGCCAGTGAGTCACGGTCAACACATCTCATCCATCAGTACTTCTTTCAGCTACACTTTATGGCCACATTAAGAAATGATCTCAGTGGAATGAAGACGCATAGCAAAAGAACTTCTCATGACTGATGAACAATGAATACCAATTCTTGTATGAAGGAATCAGTTCATTTGGTGGGAAATGCATACTCATGCAGACATAATGTCTGAATCGCCGTCTTTATGGATTTCCACACCCTTGTGTTACTGCAGCGGAAATTGTTTGCCCACAAGCCTAATCTGAAATGGTCCAGATCATCAGAGATCGTATGCTTGTGTTTATGTACTGAAAACAAACATTTGTAGATACATTTCCAACCTCTCCTTACATTTTAATATAAACAGGCTATTTTTGTTACTGTGCTTGCAAGAATGATATATGTAAATGAGCCAATGTGCCTCATTCAAAAAAGCAGTCTAGGCTCCTTAAGACCTCACTGTGAATTGGTGGGGCTGAACTGACATAGGTCAGAACAGTAGATAAATGTGTTTAAAACAAGCAGTCGAAAGAAAATTTCGAAAGAAAACAGGATTATGGTTTTTCATGATTTTACTTTTTAAAACAAAAATAGTATATTTAAAAAAAAAAAACTTTCTCGCATGGGTACCAGCCAAATTTCCCAAATCTGCATCACCCCTCCCCCATTAAGTACTTAATGGTCCTGATTTAAAAAAAAATTATAAAAATTGGTTTAGTTAGTCAAAAATGTGGAATGAAAATACACTTTTTATTACTAAGCTTATTTGCTAAGGTTGGAATTTCTTCATATTTTCAATGTGAGACTGAATTAATGAACCATCTCAACTAATTACAAAAATGCAGTTTTCACTGTTTTCTTTAATCTACTAAGGGGGCCAACATTTATGGATTTCCCTGTAAACAAATGAAAGAGAGAGAAGGAGAGAGAATGGAAAGGCAGCTCTGAGGACAAAAGAATTATGAAACAGAGCTACAAATACTCTTTTACCATTCACAAATTACTTTAGTCGTCAGCATGCGTCTCTTTAACCACAAGGCTGGTCGAATGACATTCAGTGGTCCGGCTCCACCGTGCTCTGCGGTAAGTGCAGCTTGACCAGTATGGCTCAATATCTGCCTGTGTCATCAACAATTCTGGAATGTTTATGCAAGTCAAACTATGCGTTTAACCCAGACATCCCAACTGCACAAACAGCACAGCCCTTGCCGTGTGCTGGTAGGGGTGGCGGATCAGGAGGGAGATTCGTGTTGATGTTGGCTTAAGCCAAGGCCCTTAATCCTGCCCTCCCAACACAGACGTGTTTTTATAACAGATCGTTTGATTAATATGTGAACAGCCGTCATCAAACGAGCCCGTGCCCTACTCTCAGTGTGCAGTGCAACAGGAAAAGGACATTTCATCACTTTCGCCATCCTGTTAGCTCTGTTTGGTCAGGAGCTGCCTGCAGCCCCTCCATTCCGTCCAAAATATGTGCTTCAGATAAAGATATGAGATCCTTCATAAGGCATATTTTGACCCTGGACAGAAGATTTCATCTATGCCATCTATCAGGGAATAATAGGTCAGATGTCATCAGTGTTGGACTGGCCATCGGGCATACTGGGCATGTGCCCGGTGGGCCGATGGTAAATTTGGGCCGACGCGGAATCCTGTCAGCAAACCACGCCCCCCAACCCGAAAGCACAATATCGAGAAGGATAACATAAATTTGGGCCGGTGCGGAATCCCGTCAGCACCCCTCTCCCACCCGAAAGCACGAGAGGGAGTACCGAAAGTACTGAGAAGGAGTACCGTAAATTTGGGCCGATGGTAAATTTGGGCCTGCACAGAATCCGGTTAGCACCGCTAACCGTAAGATTATTTAGTTTGTTTTAAGATATGTTTTCCTATTTCAAGAAATCTTACCAAGTAAAAATATCTTACTGCACTGGCAGATAATTTTACATGTTTCTAGTCTGAGATTTCTTGAAAAAAAATATCTTAAAATATCTTAATAATCTTATAAATCTGCTCTTATAAAGTATATAATTCTCAAAATAATATAAAGAATATAAAGACTTTTTAGGCTAAAAATAAGATTGCAAGTCTTGGTTAAATCAGGAGTTTTTGCAGTGCACCCAGTTGTCTTAACAAATGTCCACCCACTAGCAAATGTCTTCGTTTTTGTGATGTCACAAAAACAAGAAATTCAAAACAGGTTGTTTTATAGCTGGTTCATTTATGGATCATTTGCTGCTTTGATCCATTCTGAATCTTTACATATCCAAGTCCCATTTCTGATGTTTTAAAATCAGACTTACTTTATATGCCAGCATTATCGTAAAAACAGAAAGCACAACACTATGCTGCCTCAAGCTATTGACAAAGTCAGAGAACTTCAGAGAACTTAACAATTTATGAGGTCATGAAATTTAAAACGAACTCAAAATTTAGGTTTTTACAAAAACTTTACAAAACCAGTTTGTGTTCTACAATTTCTTGATCTGCTGAATGAGATTTTTTTGTGAACCTTCTGTAAAGTTCAGCAACAGTTAGCATTTATAGAAAGGCCAATGCAGTTCATATCCCATGGTAATCTTAATAGCACATGCAACAAAGAACTCATACATAAAAAGGGTGTTAAAACAAATATCTAAACACTGTGGACACAGACACACAGACACATTCACACACATGAGTACGCAAAAATACCTGCAACAGCACTAACACAAGAAGTCCTTCAGTCGCATGCCATAGGTTTACATTGTTTACAGTGGAGCTCCGGCGTGTGACCCGTGACATGTAAAGTGTGTTTTTCGAAATAAGTGCAGCCTGGGGCATGAATTCCTCTGGCAGCTTTATAGACTGAGTTGTAGGGCATGCTGAAAGGACAGATGAGGGTTTGTCTGCGCTGCCTGTGGAGAGAAAGAGAGTGGCAGGGAGGATAAAGACCCTGTGTCCGAGGGTGTGTGTAAGGGGGAAACCACAGGATAAGGCACGAGTTGTTTTGGCCCCTTATGAGACTCATTGGACCCGTGTTGCATTGAAGGTGTGAAAAGCTTCAGCTAGCAAAGCAGACCTGAGTTACGACCCCAGTTTCGGTCTGAGGCCGTGTTTGGACAGAGTTACGACACCCATGTGAAGACATAAAGACACGGAGGAAGGGCTGTGTGTGTGTGTGTGTGTGTGTGTGTGCGCGCGCGTATGTGTGTGTCAGCCTTGCAACCATTTTTAATAACCTTTCAAAAGTTTTCAACTAATTTGAGTTGCAGATATGAGTAAAAATTATTATATGATGGTATATTATAATTTGAGGCATGATTTCTGGAAAAAACTTTGGAAGCTTTAGACTGATGAACAAATGCATATACAGTAAACCACCAGTTATATGCGGATCAGGAGTCATGGATTCAGTCACACGCTGCTTTTTTTTAGAACCGAACTCATAGTTTTACGTGGAAAACCCCACAATAACACAGAAACAGCAAATATCCTCCGCCTTATTTTGTCTTTTTTGTGGCTATAAATATATTTTTCTGGATGTTTTCACAAAAGGGGACTCAGGGCATGCTGTAGCCAAACTGGAAGCACTTTTTTCGAATTCCACACCAGGGTTGAGCCAAGCGCGATTTCTCTGCGATGCAAGAAATCTCAGACACTTATAGCACTCAGACAATAAATACTTTTCACCAGCGACCTTCCGAGTTGCATATCTTGGCGGGGAATTTAAATTAAAAGAGGCGAATACGGGTTTTTTATTTTGACCAAAACACAACAATCACTATATGCGGGTGCTCTTGAAACGTAACCCCTGTGAAAAGCGAGGGATTACTATAATTGATTAAGGTGTAATCATTCAGAGTGTTTTGGTGTAAATGCTATATTCCACTCTGAAATGTCCACAGTGGTGGTGATGGGAACCAGATGTCTGAGGAGTTTAATGGCTCTCAAAGGTCCCTCACAAATAGTTACTACATGAACTAGTTAAGAATCTGGAGTTTTGTAAGTAATTTTGAGAGTCAAGGTAGAGACGTACATGTGAGGAAAGCAAAACAGTACTTTGAAAAAACATTGGTTCCTGTTACCACCACTGTAAAGAAATCAGAATCAGTTTCTTTACAGTGACCCAGTTCACGCCAAACCACTCTGAATGAGTTCATTTACAAATAAAGAAATAAAGACTGGTAAATAAAAATGGTGGAATGAAGTCGGTGAAGTAAAATTATCAGCCAGACTGCCTTATATTTCAAAAGAAAGTGCTGATCAAATCTAGTGGCTTTAGCTAAATCAGATAAATAAATAAATATTGTAAATAGACAGTTCTTGATTGTAAATTGAGTTCTTGGCGTAATATTCAAAACTCAAATAAGTCAAACATACCTTTTGGTGCTGGTAAAATTTTAATGTACACAATTACTATTGTATAAAATAATACACACATTTTGCAAGAAGAATCTCACAGCAAGAAGGTCCTGGGTTTGATTCATTGTGTGGAGTTTACATGTCTTCCCTGTGTCTGCATGGGGTTCCCCCACAGTCCAAAGATTTATACATCAGGTGAATTATAGATGCTTAATTGCCTCTTGGTGTGAATGTGTTTGTCTGTATGTCTGCCCTGTGATTAACTGGTGACCTGTCTAAGGTGTTTCTCTGCCTGTTGCTCTATAACCACCAGAATAGGCTCCAGCACCCCAACAACCCTGGTTAGGATAAGATGCTTCAGAAGATGAAGAATTAACATTATGATTATAATAAAATAATAATACAAGTGATTTTAAACTTTTGAATAGTAGCATACATAAGAGAGCTGATCTTGTTCACATCGTCTGGAGCGCACTGACTCATACAATCACTCACACACTTCAGCGTCTCCACGAGGAGTCACAACTGCTCCTAGAACATGAAACTGCCACTAAGGTTTTTATGGTCCAAGAATGACAACAACACACTTTCACCCAGATCAGAAAAGTCTCAGTCTGACAGACCAGAGCACTTTAATCAAAACTGTGCCTGAAGAATAATTATGGCAGCCATAAAAACAGCTGCGGGGTATTTTTATGATGTTCACACCAGCGCTCAGCGTTCGGGGTGAAAGAGTGCGGAGATGGAAAAGGAGAACACAGAGAGGCGACGAGGGGATATTCAGAAGAAAAACATCTGCACTGGAGCTCAATGGCTGAAGACACGCGGGCTGTTTTTGATTCGCAGCACTGATTGGCGGCGGCCATGAAGACCCTCTTTATCTGCCTTCCTGTCACGCTCAGGCCCAGCGTAGGTTTGCTTGGGTTTGTTTATTTTTTTGAAGCAGAAAAATGTAACTATGTAAAAATGTTTGATATGGCCATGCAGGTCAAGTACAAAAAGGCTAGGAAAGTAAGTGGCGAGCTCTGAAAAAGTAGCACATATGTGGGGAATAAAAATACAATAACTGCATTACATCTTAATAGCCTTTATATATCATGCAGAAAGTAAACTTAATATAAAATGTGCTGAATAAATGGTGGTATTTCATTATTGAGTTTTCAGCAAATTACAGATCGCCTTATCCAGCACATATTTAATCTTATCCACACTATATTTAATTATGAACAGGGTGAAAAAAAAGATAAAAATGTGAAGTGGTTGAAGAAGCACTCTCTCTTTCTTTGTCTCTCACACACATATACAGTGCATTTACTGAGATTAGGATTGGGGTTAGAATATATA
>JBBPCY010000035.1:5346802-5370690 GCA_037974405.1 Brachyalestes nurse
GGCCTGTGATTAGGGAGTGTGTGACTGACTCATGATAAAGTGTGTGTGTGTGTGTGTGTGTGTGTGTGTGTGTGTGGCCGAGAGGTGGGGTTGATTGGAGTGTAAAGTGCAGGTTGACGGCTTGTTAGCTGACGCCCCATATGACACAATCAAAGAGCCATAGTGCAGCAGGGGAGCGGGAGAGAGACAAAGAGAACATGAGGTGAGATGAATCACCTGACAGTTACAGTCAGGTAACAAAAAGAGAGATAGAGATAGAACAAGAGAGAGAGAGAGAGAGAGAGAGATAGTTGACCTACATAGTGAGGTGGAGGTATGTAGCTGATAAAAATCTGGCCTTGTCGTGCTGTGCCCCTGGGGACCCTGGCACACTGCCAGGTGCAGAGGAATCACCCGCTGCCCCCCTGCATACACACACACACACACACACACACACAACCATCGCTCACTCGCAAGAAGGCTCAAACCGTGTTAACACGCTAACATGATGATCCTATTTGTTTCTCAGAGCAAATGCTTCTGGAAGACGAACGTTTCAAAATTCATTATGATTTGCCTTGATACATAAATCCACATAAAAGTGAAGACAAATATTGGATATGCATATTAATGCGAGTAGTCTGAAATGCAACAGAATGCAGTGTGTAGTAAGTGGTGTTTGAATAGGTGGGTAAACTGTGACTTCTTAGGGACCCCACCCCAAAACGAATCCACACACTGTGTACACGCTACTACATTCTATAAATTGAATGCAGTAAAGTACACTCTGATTTAATGCTATGACAAGATATTGTACCACACTCACTTACATAAATCTAAATGTAAAACTACAAAAAAAGAATAAAGAATGAGAAATGGGTTTTATTGGTTATTATAATGGTCAGTTTTATCAGTGACTGTAGCAGGAAAAATACTGCAGCACATGAAGGTACAAACTGATGGTACAGCATCACCGGCCTCAGTCTCTCTGGTTGGGTGGGATACTGGCTCTACGTCTGTCACTCTAACACAGCAGTCTGTTAACTGACATAACACAATTGGCAGTAAGTGTGTCTGGTCTTAGATTAGGGGACGTTTGAAGACATGCAGAGGCTGGGTTAACAACAAGGACGAATGTATTAAAAGCAAAGTGGTCACAGCACAGCACACAGTGTGAACAATGTGAAATGCTTTTCTGAATTGAACTCATTCACCAAGTGAAGCAGTGGACAGCCAGCAATGCAGCAGCCGGGGAGCAGTGTGTGGGGATGGTACCTTGATTAAGGGAACCTCAGTGATGCCCCTCGCAGTCCTGGATTTCAAACCTACAGCCTTCTGACCACAGGGGCGACTCCCTAACCACTAGGCCAGCAGCTGCCCTGTTTTATCAACGTATGCTAACAGGAGACCTCGCTCGCATAGGTTCAATCTGATACAAAAAATCCTGAAAACTGGAGCTATAATTAACGAAAGAAATACTGTTCAAAGGTTAGTGTATTAGTATATAAAAAAAGAAAGTACTATCAAGCTAATGCGGCTGTATATGCTAAGTGCTAAAAGAGGCTAGCATTTGTGAATGTTCAGCCCTCATACTGTGTCTTTATTTGGAACCAAATAAAAGTAGTAGAATCACACAAAACAGAAAAAAATCACCAAAAACTTGAGACTTTGATGCCAAGGTATCAATGTCAGTTTTATAGCTCCTCGTTCTTTGTGAGTGAGAGCAGTGAGCTGTTGGAAATCTTATCCTGATCTTAACCCTCAGCTTCACAGACACGTCGTAGCTACATTGTTCTTAGGCTGACTAGCACAGGCACTAAGAGCCAAACGCTGATGCCCTGCTGTTCAGTATCTCACTCTCTGTCTTTCTCTTTTATTTCTGACTACAGAAGTTACAGCGCAGTGCGAGATGTGTTTTCAGCCTCTGCTGCTCATCCTTAAAGCTTGTCATCCTCAGTTCTCCTGTCACTAACGCTGTTGGCCATGCTAATATAGGGAAAAGGTCATTTTGGCTCATCTTGTGGTACTCAAGCATTGACAAACCACCATCAGAGTGACTTGCCTCATTAGAATAAGCCACCATAAGGGCAGTGAGGGCAGTAAATAATGATGAATAAATCCACTTCTGGCCTCATGAATGAATGAGGAGCTTTCGGAGACGGCTACATTACCATTTCAATGGGCCGCCCATACACCATTACACTGGCACTGTTTGAGATAGTAATTGGGTACATTAACAAAACCGGTGAATTAGGTGAAGGTTTGTGTGTGTGTGTGTGTGTGTGTGTGTGTGTGGTTGCACATACCCATTAAACATGCACGCTGAGCAAAAAAATGTACACCTGAATAAAATGGGACCAATTAAATTAGTCAAATGAAGAGACAACAATTTACAATTTTTGGAGACCTGTTTCTCTCAGTACAGTATATTTATCCATATGAAACCCTGAATGTATGAGGAGGTCTCTGGAGATTCCCCCCGCCTGAAAGCTCCCCGCGGCACACACACTAGATCTGCACACATCTCCACTCTACCTCCCCCCATCCAACACACACAGGGAGTCAACCTGCAACACACACTCATCTCACACTTGTAGTGGCTTCATTTGGACTATTCCAAGCAACCTTGAGTCAATTTGTATACTGACTATTATTGTGTTTTGGAACAAATCCTTGTGTCTCCATTTTTGTCATTATTTATTTAGTTATTTTCTTTTTACAGAATTAACAGAACAACATAAACGGTCTGTATTTCTACTAAAAGTCACAAACTATTTTCCTGATCTTGTTGCTTTTCATAGAGATACATGCACACACACATAATTCAGTGTAAACTTACATAGCTTTCTCCAAATAGAATAGAATAGAATAGAATATCTTTATTGTCATTGCAAGACACAGGAATGTACAGTGTAACGAGATAAAATAGATAAAATAGAGATCAAATAGAGTCAAATTGCTGTTTGGTTAAGTTAAAAGTTTGAGCTAACTACAAATAACATGTTAATAGAACTAAACAGATTTTTCCTCTTACATTACTATTACAGGTTCAGTGAATTTTTAAGGCAACCAGGTGGAAGATTTTACCCCATTAATTAGCACTGTGGAAACTACCAAAGTGCTTCAAGTTGTTACATAATGTCCATTATTAGGTACAGGTTTCTTCCAGTCTATGACATACTATTATCAGTCAAAATAAGGCCTTAGAATGATTTTGAGGCTTACTTTTGTCTATTTTAACAGATACAAGTGAGGTATACGCTTCCTACTAGCTAGTGCAAGGCTAGAACTGGCCTGGTAAAAGGAAATACTGTTTTAATAAATTTTTTTTGATGAACTATCATTTTAAATGGTTAAAGAAGTCTATATTAAAAGTGAAGAACACACGATAAGGCTCAAACGCCACTGCCAGTGAAGATATAATTGCTCACAAGAGAATCCCCTATGCTGGGGGAGTCGGGGGGCAGTGGAGGTCTTTACTTGATAAGGTCAAGCAGGCGTTGGGCCAATCCCGGTGTGGTTTGATCAGCCTCAGTGCTCTCAGCATGGGGCTCATGCACTCACCCGGCAAAGAGAACCAATGACAGGGAGCCTGTGTGGAGCGCAGCGTCAGAAATCGGCTGCATTTCACACTGTCGCGGGCGTTTTCTCAGCTTGCCGCGTGCTTAGGCCTTTAGCATTCATAACGGCAAGCAGAGCAGAGCTGTTATCTCAGCCTGTCTACACACCTGCGCGATCCACAGCATCCTCAGAGGAGCCGTGGAAAGGTCACGTGAGCAAATGTCAAACATTAATGCCACATGTGTTCCACTTAGGCAAAAGGTATGTGTGTGTGGTGCATGCAGGATATATTTGTGTGTGTGTGTGTGTGTGCATGTGGAGCAAGCAATGGTGTGTGAAGCTGTTTATTTCTGGAATGCGCTTGCCTGCGCATATCTTCATGTGGCAAATGCATTATCTTCTCTGGATGAGTGCACTAGAGGGCTTTCTTCCAGAGACAATGCAATCTTCTGTCACATCAAGGCGAAGCGCATGAAACTCTTCTCCACCAGCCGTCTCTGCCGTGCACCCGCGCTGGGAATGTGGAGGCAAACAGGGAATGAGAAACAGCTTTCCATGCTCTGTAGCTTAAACGCTCATCCATAACTGTACCGGGCTCCAAGTCTTAACCAAAATACAAACAGACATCCAGAGGCAGTTCAGTGTAGCTTTGCCTGTATACTATGTATTGTATTCTGCCTCTGGCCCAATGTCAGAGTTCAATGACATCTATGTGTACATGGAATCCTTTTCTTTTATGAAAAGAAAGCATAAAGATTGCTCTAGCCACATTAGTAGAGCATTGCCCAATTCTGGTGGTTGGGGTATTTGGCCATTTTTGTGGACCTCATGATTTTAGAATGATTGGAAAACATGAATATTTAGATGATGAGGGATTTCTGGCTCAGTCCCACGAGGAGAGAAATGCTTACCAACTTTTAAAAAATATATCTTATATTTGAGAACACATTTTTAAGAGTTTTATGCTGACTTTTTGTGTTTTTGTTGAAGTCTAAAATCCAAAGCTGTCACATTTGTACATTTGTGAACTGGGTTGGAATATACCACATGACAACTGATCGTCACGTGTTGCCTAGTCATCAGCTAACATTACCAATAACCCTGCAAAGACAGGAATGTCAACATGAGTGCATGTATGGGGGCAGGAGTCTTCAATAGAGACTATGCTCTATTGAAGTGGGAGGAAGTGGCGGCCCCCGCATTGTAAGGAACCACATCTGGTCTCCTCTCCATCTAAACACATGTGCGCTCTGCATCACTCCACCTTCACTCCATTCTGAACCGCAAGACACCCCGAACTCAGTCTCAGAATTGTCTGCAACGGCAGCCCCTGCAGAGATGCGTACACAGGTGCCCATTGAGTGCATAATTCACACACCTGCCGTGACAGAGAGGCTCAGGGGTGCCCAAATAACAGATAGCACATAAAGTCGGCACCATCAGTCGTTTCAGTAAGCGCGTGCAGAGGCACCGTGGCATCCCGCTCAAATCCACTGACAGGGTTCACTGAGGACGTGAGCTATACACGGCTAAACCCATCTACCTTCACTTTAAGAGACAAAAAGGCTGGAAAGTTTTGAGCAGCATTGTTTTTGTTTTCAAAAAGTAAAAGAGACTCCATTTTCAACTCTAGCAGACCAGGTAGAAGAAAAAATGCTGCTGTCATGAAGGATATCCTCATCCTCAGAAGTCTCAAGAGCAGTTTGTCAATGAAACACCTCCAATCTTCCATATGGTTCAGGAGAAAGAGGCTACAAAACTGCCAACTTTAGGAAGTGTGATATGCTAATCCATTTTTAGGGAGAATCTTATGATGAAGAGTAACCACACTAACCACAAACAATAATATACTTGGAGCTAATGTTAAAAGCTACATTTGATTGTTTTACTATTATCTCTGCATGTCAACTGCAAATAATTTTGGAAAGTTACTGATAGTTAACAATAACTTATATTAGCTTGCTTTACCTGCTAGCATGGCACTTTGTTAGCTAAATGTTGCCATTACCAAGAGAGGTTGGCTACCCAGTGTGCAAGCTGCTAGGATGGTGGAACAATATGTCCTAAAACCATGTGTTTAAGAGGGTTAGTACTTTTTTTAGACTAATTCTGAAAGTGGAGCTTCAGGTTATCCCTGGCACCCACCATGCCGACAGTCAGCCACTGGACATCATCAAGCTGTCTGTGAGCACTGGTGGCTGATCTTTATCCTTAGTCAGGGAGGTGTGTATTGCACTGCTGGCTCTATTTTTTGGCTGCTTTTTTTTGAAGATGCTGAATCGGCTTTGATGGTTGGCTGTGCAAAAGAACAAACGAGGAAAGTAAAAAAGAGTGATGCAAGAAAACGGCACTCTGAAGAGAATACATGTAGAGAATTTCTCATTTTTCAGTGAAAGAGCATATTCACCACAAATGGGTATTTTAACCATTTTTGCTATTCAAATCATATGCAGAAATGTCCACAATAAAACAAATAGTAACAATTTTTGATTACTGCAGCTCCTGCGATGCAGAGCTGATCCCTTTCAAGCAGGTCCATCAAGCATAAGTATATTAAGTATAAACACATTTTCAAAAAGGAATTTTCCTTTTAGATTTTGTGTCTTCCATACCATTCTAAAGCACATACATTGCATTTCAGTTTTATTACCTGTAAATACTGCTCAACCTAAAAATCAGTTGTTGTGCACCATCAATAATCCAACACTAATACAGATACAAAGCTCAGGCAGTAGAGGGACTGAGTTAATGGCGAAACAACATGGGGCGATTTCCTCTGCACTCCGCTGATCCCAGGACGCAGGGGTGCTTTCGAAGTGGAAACAACCTTACCTTGTCCCACTCTCATGAGATCTCATCCTTCTCTCCTCCTCTCTCTCTTTCTATTGAATCCGAATACAGTCCAAATGGCACATTCTGGGGCCAGCAGGCAGATGGTTCACATTAGTTTGTGTGTTCTGTTCTCTAATTTTGGAACCGTTTCTCTGACATCGCTGGGCCTGGCTCCCGTCCTTCAGCCTTTTGTTGCCGCATCTCTGGGGAATTCTCCAATCCCAGCCTCTATTATCCAAACCTAAGTGGAGTCAATTGCTTCAGAAACATCGCTTTGCCATCTTATGGATCTGGCAGCCAATAACAACAGGCCGCCGCAGCCTGACATTCTGGAGGTGAATTCGAAATGCAATTGGAAAAGTGGAGGTGACTCAAATGTGCAGCCGCATAGCCTCTTTGACCTCTCGGCACAATCGCACACACACATACACCCCGGAGATGTCAGGCAAGGTCAAACATGACACATCCTCACTGAGAAGACTACATCCTGAGAATACACACATGCTTAAGCACTCAGACAAAAATGCACAGTCTCACACACACACATTCAAGGGCACTGCATCCCTCACTGAGAAAGGCGCTGAAGCAAGAAAGTGTGTGAGAAGTTTTAGCACCAGTGAGCTGGCCGATACTGTCAGTCAAAGCCTGCCAGAGACCAGTTCCGAATTTATTGGTTTACCATGCTTTAAAAAGTTGCTAGGAAATTAAATGGTATAGTGTTCTGAAACAATATCAGTAACCAAAGTTTTGGGCACTATGAGGTTATAAAAGAACAAAAAAGTTTAAAAAGGGGACATGTTCAGACAGGCAGCTCAAATCCAGCTTTTCAGCATATCTGATTTGAGCCGGAAAGATTTTCTGCAAAAATCTGAATGGCAAAAAGCCACATGAAATCCAACATGTTCCAGTCAGATTCAAGCCAAAGTTTAAAGCTGGCTTCAAATATGATTTCAATCAGATCTCTGGACTCGCCACAATGTTTGACCAGTTATGGCGTATTTTGGGTATTTTGTCTATCATTCATTGCACGGCGCTCCCTGACGTCATTATATGGGATTTTGGGGGGAATTATGGGGCACACTTTTACTTTGTATGCTGTAATAACCAAAAACATAATTTGCTTTGAATTCACCCCTCTCAGACCCTCTTGCCAAATATGCTTTTTCATGGTTTTCATTATGTCTCAAAAAAAATATTTTAATAGATGCTTTGCTGCATAGTCCCTTTATATGACCTTTACAGAGCACTGAGTGAACAGTGTGTTTGAAACCTTAATAACGTTCACATACATGAAACTCTTGAGAAACTTGATTTGCCCAGCAATGAGAACAAAACCTAATACACAATGTATTGCACGGATAGTGCAGGGGATCAAGTCAATTGGAAGCAGTTCCTTTGCAGAAACATTTTTTCTGCCAGTTCCTTTGCTCTAGTTCTCATAGTTCATGGGATGAAATCACCTTGTCAGGCCAATTCAAGATCTACATCATCTCCTATTGCTGAAGGATCGCAAAGCACAATGTCTGATGAATTACCTGAACACCTGCCCGACTTTGATCCCTCCTGGACATGGCATGTGTAACTGTACAGACAGGATAGGTATTATATATTGAGAGTGAAGGGTGGGGTCCACATAGGCTGAATAAATTGGAAATGTTTCCGCCCTTTTGAGAAAAGTTCTGCAGACAGTGTTCTCATTCTCAGTTGCCAAAAAGCGCCCACACTTCGCTCACGGTGATTTTTTCAGTGGGCTTGGACATATGGTTCTTGGGACATATGGATGTCACCCCCGTCCTACACATTTTAGTGTTTTCCTCCTAAACACACCTACTTCAGACCAGTAAAGGCTTACTGATTTGCATATTACTTGGATCAGGTGTGTTGGGAGCAAAGAAAAGAATAAAATGTGCAGATCCAGGGGAGTGGTGGGGGGGTGTCTCCAAGACAGGGGTTGGGAACCACTGGAACCAAAGGGGTTCTGCTATTGCAATGCCAGTAAGTGCTTCATCCTGTCTTCTTCCAACTTTCTCACACCTTCCCTCTCTCTTAAAGTCTCAGCAAGCACCTCTTTCAATCTTTTCGGATCTCCTCCCTCCCTCCTTCCTTCCTCCTCTCCTCTTTCTGATGAATAATTTCACACCTTCCCTCTCTCGCCCTCTTCAAATTGATTATTGTACGAACGGCATGCACCAAAGAACAGCCCACGGGGGTAATCTTGGCTTTTCTACAGGCTGAGGTTGATGGACAGTGGTGGGGGGGAGGGAGTAGGGGGGTTATGCAGAGGCAGACAGATACGTAGAAGCGCAGGAAAGACGGAAAAGGGGAAGACGGAAAAAAAAAACCAAAGACATGAAAAATTGATAATAAATGTTGGCCCTGTCTGCTCTCTCATAGTCTATTCTCTTTGAAGTCGTGGTCAAAAAGGCCTGTAGGATTGAATAGAACGCAGCATGCGCTCCAAGATTTGCAATCGCTGCAAAGCCTTCGCTGACCCAGAACAAAAGCCAAGCCCACCTTCTTCTTCTGCTGCCTTTGCCTGTACATGTGTTTGTGTGTGTATGTGTGTGTGTGTGTGTTGGCGTTTGGGTGACTAGATTCTATTCCAATTAAAACACACTGCAAGAGAGGCGCTTGCACTCAAACTGAATTATGATTAGGTCTGTCACTGTTAAACAGACGCAGCTAAGATAGTTCTCATCTCCCAAGCCGAGAGTTTGACGGACAAGGAGAAAAACATATCTGCTTTTCAAAAGCACTTTGTCTGTTGTCTTTCAAAAGCTGGTAAATCACATCCACAATTATGAGCCATCAGCTAATAGGGAGGACAAAAAAGAGGCCGACGAAAAACTTGCATTTCTATCAAGAGTTCGAATCACATGGGTAGAACTTGAGGTCATACCACATGCCAGAAAGCGTATGAGGAGAAATCCTTTGTTAACAATGAGCCGTAGAATTTAGGAACACAAAACCAATTCATATTTCAGTTTGAAGTTCACCTCTGCTTTCTGTTCACACCCGCAAATTGCTCAACGTTTCCTCAGGCAATGTCGAAAGCAGCTGGAGGTTTTAAATAAAAGAAAAACTCCATCGCACCGCCTGTAATGTTCCCCCTTTGCCCTTTTTCTGAGAAATGGCATTCTTACCAAAATAACGAGAACAGGTTGCACCAGCATTGTTAAGCCCAAACCAAATTCACTCTCACATGGCCATACAGGATTGCCTCTTTTCCAGAGTGAGCTTCTGGTACACAGAAAAATAAGGCTTTAGGTCCAGGTATGAAATGTTTTACTGCTAATCAAAAGACAAAAGAATCCTGATGAGCCTCCAGTTAGGAGTTAGTAATGTTTCAGAAACCAGGGACTGGAGTAACTTTAAAAAAGATAAGATAAACCTTTATTAGTCCCACAAGTGGGAAAAACTAAAGTTCCTTAGTTAAAATCAAGGTTCTTCTGTTGAAGCATTGCTTTAGGGCATTTTTAACCGTACACTTTGTTGAAAAGATTACTTGGTCAAATGTAATAACACTCAAATACCACACGAGGTTGTAGTCAGTTAAATCGGATTTCCACTAAAACATGATGCTGTTTCTAAAGAATTTCTTGAACTTCAAGGAATTCCAGTTCTTAATAAAGGTCCCTGGAAGGTTCTTGGCTTGGATCTATGGTTCTAGGAAACTCTAACTTTGGTATGTTACCAATATACCAAGATAATGCAGAAGACTCTTAAAAAAGTTATTTACATTCCCATATCTCATTTTTATAGATGATTATTTCAAGAACTGTCCACTAAAAGGTTTGCTTAGGGAGTCGAAATCTTTATCTGTGACATTGCTGCAAAGGAGACAGAGTCATCTTGTTCGGTAAAGCCCCAGTTTGAACCGTGCATTATAAAAGCTAATAATACTAAAGCATCATTTGAGGTTGTTATTAATATATTTTGCATCTAGTTAAAAAAATAAACACTGCACTCAGGGAACTTCTTGAACTTTCTATTGTCATCAGGGGGAAAAAAAAGATTCTTTTATGGCATCCCTTCAAATATCACTTCTTAAACCTTTCTTAAAGGTTTAAAACAGTTTTTACCAATGTTCTAAACTTAGTGCAAATCAATGAACTGCCTGGTTGCTCCTCTTGTGCATTTTGATGGAATTTGTAGGGTGATTTACTTCTTACTTAAACTTAAAAAGCTACATATAACAACAAAAACAAAGAAACTGTTGCCCTAACTTTTTAAATACTTCAACTTTACAATGTATAACCCCACTTCTTCCCTCTCTACAGTGTCTTTAATGGGCCCTCAGATATTTTCGCTCTTAACATGGGTGTACTATGTACTAACATGCTCTTACAGATTCATATATTTTGTGAGTGTGTCTATGTGTCTATGAGTGTGTGTCTATGTGCGTGTGTGTGTGTGTGTGTGTGAGTGAGTGAGTGTGTGTGTGTGTGTGTGTGTGTGTGTAGTTTGCCCAAGTAAAGGAATGGAGACAAAAATGCGGCATGAAACTAGTGTGCCTTGTCATTAGCACAGTTTTGTATGACGGGAAACTGAGGACACCCTCTGTGAATGCACCAACTCTAATCTGATGCCTTTGCCCTTCACTTAACAAACTGGAATACACAATATATGACAGACAGCTCATTCTGGTAGAAGACAGATTGTGAGAAAATACTTGCTAACGACGGTCATTACAAGAAAACACAATCCAACAATGTCTTTAATCACGAGAAAACGTCATATGGTTTACTGCAGCAGGGCTTCGTAAAGAAATATCATGGTTTCCTTCTCACAGTCAAAGGTGTCTCATGCTGTATTCTTACAAAACAAATGCAATATTTTAGAAGAATCACTTTTTTTGTTTCCCTAAAACTTTCAACTGATGACTCTTTAAAGGGTCGGTTTTGTTTGTGGAACCAGGGGTTGCGATGTCTACATTGCAAAAAGACATACGAGAGGACTAGAGAATCTACGCAAGCTTAGATAATGTTGTGATGAAGTTCACTGCCTTGTGATATTCAGCAGCTACAGGATTTAGCGCTAAAGTACTTGTCATTTAGAGATCACTGTAATCATATTCTAATAAAGCATAATGCTATCAAAAGAAAAAATAGGATCAGTTTCTTTAGCGAACCTTTGGATTAGTTAATGCAATTTGACTGCAGCTTTGCAATGTGTTTTCCAAGATAGATCCATTACTCCAGATGTCCAAGCATTTAAAATGGTCTCCAGTGAACACCGTGCAGTTACATCCATCTCCAATGAACATCATGTAGTTACCCCAACTGCCAATACACTCTGTGTGGTTATAGCTACCTCCAATGTCCACAGACCAGCTACAGCAAGCTGATTTTACTTTTCTGGTGAAGACATCAAAAACTGTTCCATTAAAAAAAGACGAGTGCCATGAACTTAGTAAATTCAAGAGTACATCTCCTACCTTTGTGAAACTTTTGTGAAAATCCAATCCACCCTTAAGAGAACATGTCAGGGACTGGTCTGGAAGATTTGAGTGGCTACTTAGAGTTGAGTTTTTAGTTTAAACTTTTAATTAAAACTCCTCAGGATGGAAATGAAAATAACATGCTTGCCCCCAAACTGAAGTTTGTGAAAGGAACAATGCCTGAAGTTTACGAGGGGCAGGTTAAGGCAAAATACATCAAAACACTTGTGTACACACTAGGTAGTGTGTGTGTGCATGTGGGTGTTTCATAGGTGTGTGCATCTGTGTGTGTATGCATGTTTCAGTGTATTTGCCCTAATCAGCCCTTCATAGAAGCTCCTCCTCCTTCCTTTGCAACTTCCACCTCTAGCTTCCAACCTGTGACAAAGTATTCACACCCCTCAACCTCCCCATCTCCTTCCTGATCTTTACTGAAGTCTTTCAGTCCTATCTTACATTTACAGCATTTAAAAAATGACTTCCATTCCCAAACTACAGTGGGCAGTCTCCATGGAGCAACTTGAGGTTAAGGGTCTTGCTCAGGGACACAGTGGTGGTGTGCTGAAGGTAGGATTCGAACCTGTGACCTCTTGGTCCGGAGGTAAGCGTCCTACCCACTACGCCAACACCCCCCCCAGCTCGCTTCAGCAAGGGGCATCTGGCCTTCTAGCCTTAAGCAGAAGCCCCCAGAACATCAGCCTTAATTCTTAGTGTTATCCTCCTCTACAGTCATTCAGGCTCTCCTTGTACTAGAACCATAGGTGCAAAATAATTCTTAACCTCATTATGTTAATATTCCTTCGGCAGAAATTTCCCTTCATTAATTGGCTAATAAGTTTGCATTCCCTGAACTGCCTATAGATGAGGAATCAGAAGCAATTAAACTATTAAACATGATGCAAACATGAGAACACAACCACAACCAGGCCGTCTGACATTTGAGTCCGAATCCTCTTCTGGGCCGTCTGACATTTGAGTCCGAATCCTCTTCTGGGCCGTCTGACATTTGAGTCCGAATCCTCTTCTGGGCCAATAATGCCTGTGGCATAGAGCATCTAAAATCTTTATCTAAGTTAAACGCCTAAGGGATTCATTTAACGCTGTGAGTTTAAACTGATCATTTTAAACCAATCAAAAACTGAAGCGCTGAAACTGAAGGGTCTAAAACTCAATTTACAATTATGGATTTTCCTTTCACTTTCCCCTCAAACATTTCCCTGAAGAGATTTTACACTGCTCATCTAAAATAAAACGGAAAACATGAGGCCGAAATCCAGCTAAGATGTTTATTGCAAGTCACCACTAGATCCTACTTTATAGAAAACAACTGCAGTTTAAATCGCAGTAGTCTGAAAAACTGCAGATAGATGTTCTTCCCAAATCATTCAGCTTTATTTCATTTAATTATGCAAATTATATTGCTTGTTTCAGGTTACTTGCTAAATAAGACACCAGATAAGATGAGTTTGAGGAGAAATAAAAGAACATTTCTATAGTAACTCACAATGAGTGTTATTATTATATAGATATCTTTGCCATATTTACTTGCCAAAACACATATTTTGTATGTTTTGTCATTTTTATTCCTGTGGAAATGAAGTCAATTCAAGACATACATTTGTTTTTCAGTGGCCACATCTACTTATACTTTGAAACAGACTGCACAGTGCATCATATTACTTGTTGATTTGATTTACTCTGGAGCTGGACTGAAGCTGGAAGCTCATAATGTGAATAACATCCATGCTGTGGAGGATCAGCATTGATGGAAGGATCCTTTGGTCTGAGTTGTGTGTTCACGGATGCACTCTTCGTGTAGAGTATGTAAAGAAGTCCTGCACTTAATGGTGTGCTGGGAGGCTGTTTAACCCCCCCTCTATAAACCCACTTAATAATGCAGTGTGGCAAAGTGTAGCCACGAAGGCTGTAATTGAGTCAGCACACACACATACATGCGATTCTAGGGTACCATACAGCTGCTGCAGGTGTGAGCGTACGTGTGTGTCGTCTGTCTGTGGTGTGTGTGTATCTGTGGTTTGTGTGTGAGAATGTATAGACAGATGCTGCCAATCTGTGCTGCTCTAATTCTTCACCAACTTTAACCAGTTTCAGCTGATTTATTGCACATCCCCCTATCTTGTTCACACACACACACACACACACACACGCACACACACGCACACACACGCACACACACGCACACACACGCACTCTCTCTCTACAGTTTGCTCATGTTTCAGTGCCTCTAAGCTCCCCATAACATCCCTAAAGCTCTCTGCTCTCGTGTGTATCTCAACTCCTCCCATCGCAAATTCTTTTTGATTCCCCCTCTTTCATTCTCTTCTTTTTTCCCTTTCCTTTCCTCCTGACACTTCATACCAGCTCCCCTCCTCCACCTCCTCCTTCTCCACCTCCTATAACTCCTATTGCCTTTCTTACTCTCCCTGTCTCTCTCTTCTTTCTCTCCTTTCTCTGTCTTTTTTCCCTCTCTTCCTCCACACTCCCTCTCATCTGACTTTTCCTGTTTCTTTCACCCCACCCTTCTCTTTCTCTAATTTCTGCCTCTCACTCTCTCTTTCTTTCTTTTATTCGTTCTTTCTTTCTCTGTCTCTCTCTCTCTTGTTCTCTTTCTCCTTGTGTTTCTATCATTATCTCGCTCTCTCTTTCTCTCTCTCATATGCTAGATTCCAGCATAAACCACATAGCTGCTTCATGACTTCTCCTCTGTCTGCTTCCTCCTCCTCCTCCTCCTCCTCATCCCCCGCCCCAAACGTCCCGCAACACCACAGTACGCCGCTTTCAGGTCATTTTCAGCTAACGACAAATTAATGCAAGTAGACAGATGGCTCTCGCTATATATAAATCAGGCCAGAAGCCCTAATGTTTATATAAAAGTGTGGTTTAGGAGCCTGAACAATGTTAGCACAAAGAATTCCTCCACTGCTGGTGAGAACGTTATGAAGACGACAATTAGAAATGGACAGGAAAGCCATGCCAGTCTAGTCAAAGCTGAGAGAGACAGATACGTGGCACGGAATGACTGACAGCTGGGGTCCTCACACTTCACTACTGTGGGGCTGCACTAGTCAACCAAATATCCACTAGTTGTCACTACGAAACACAATGTACTTAAAATGTGCTTAATCCTACCTTAATTTTACCACTGGAAATACACCAAAGTTCTTAATTTGAATTAAGTGGCCAGTAATTTGTGAACCGATCCCTTAATTTTGCCTTAAAAGTGGATTTAAGGCATACGTGTGAAACCCCTTAATCTTAAACATAAGGCATTAATTCAGGAGATTCTATTATTTAAGGTGCAAATTTTAAAAAGTAAGGGGAACATTCAGTAGTTTTACCCCTTAACCAGTCTCAATCCGTGCACTTTTCCCCATAATTTTCCTTAATTTCCTGGAAATTAAGGTCAAAATTAAGATAATTTTAAAGGGTAACATTAAGGGGTTTGGTTTTGTAGTGTGTACAGATGACAACTACCAGGGACTGTAACCTCAGATGCTTCAGACACAAGGGTATAAACTATAGTCTGATAGAATGTATGATAAAATGATCTCAGCTAGTAGAAGCCTGCCACTGACACCTTGATTGGATACCAAGCAGAATGATTGATAGTTACTAGTTGTGGCCATCCTTCTGTGAGGATGGTGAGTCGTAAGTAGTTGAATAGAAAAAAGCCAGAGTTTCAGAGTATTCCACTTTAAACCCCATTCGTACTGGATGAGTTTAATTAAGGGGGCACATGTTTTCAACTTTTCAACTGTTGCAAACTGATAATACACTTTGGACGACAGTGAAATATGCACAGGATGAGTTTCTAGTGGGTTATATTTTCTACATATTCAGATGTTTATGTTATAATCATAGAAAGCTGATGAAAATGTGAATATAAAGTAATGCTTTACACCAGTACATGCTGTTATAATTGCTTTTTTAACGAGCCTGCTGGATCTTACTTTTATAACTGACTTTATTAGCAAGGAAGCTATGAAGTTTATGAGGAACATTACGGAGATGTGTATCCAGACCAGAGTTAGTGAAAAAACATTTGGTTAGTCATAGGCAATAGCCAGGTGATAAATGGCTGATCTAGACGGAAATCACAGAAAAGCATCTATAGAAGACAAAAATATCCCGAATGGGGCCTTAGTTATTGAAAAATTTACTAGCACTACTGTCTTATCACAGCATATATATATATATATAATATATATATCGATATGCGATACAAAACTGAATTCGCGACAATCAGTTCCACAAACCCATGTCACGGTGTGAGAAGGATGAATCGCGTCACACCCC
This sequence comes from Brachyalestes nurse, assembly GCA_037974405.1. NCBI lineage: Eukaryota > Metazoa > Chordata > Actinopteri > Characiformes > Alestidae > Brachyalestes > Brachyalestes nurse. Next base: position 5,362,932 of record JBBPCY010000035.1, read on the forward strand.
TTACTGTATAACTCCTTCCCGTATAGTTTACAAACATACAAGCACAGACGGACTCTTTGTTTGCTGAACTGACTCGCTGTGAGTCCATGGACTTAAAAGCGTCTATAAGCTGCTGGGTTGTGATAAAACTGCGTTGGAGTTTCTGTGTAATTGTTTTATTGTGTTTTGAGCGAGTTTTGTAGCTCCGGGCAGCTGGGCGGAGCGTTTTTTAGTTTGAAAAAACTCGACTCCTCGTGCGGCTCACCAAAGCCTTGTCCTCAGTATGAACAGAAAGGAAGCGGTATTTAAGCGTTCATTGGTTTATAATTTTGTGGTAAAGAGAAGGTGTCTCTAAACAAAATGGCGCCTCAGAATTTTTACTCTCCTTCACCGCAAATGAATCGTGATACGAACCAAATTGTGGGTCAAAAATCGTAAAACGAATCGAATCGTGGGTTTGGTGTGTCGTAATACATATGCTTATGAAGATAGGTATATGGATAAACTTATTTATGTTATGTACTGGCTGTGCTTCCTGACCTCGTGAAAGAATGCGGAGACCAGGAACACGGCGATCTGAGCTGCCAGCTTGTTCACACCTCTCCTCAGCATCGGCTTATAAAAGTGTCTGAGGGTGAGAAAATTAGTGGAATGTAATAAAGATGCAGAAGTGAAACAAGTAAAACTGTGTCCTTTAGAACACAAACCAGTCACCAGAGCACAAGCACAAGAGTGTCAGAGACTCAAACTCACCGGAGGCACCATTTGTGAACAGGGATGTTCCAGTTCGCCCAAAAATAGGGGACAGTTTCTGAGTTCCTACAGAAAAGAACTTCATTAATGTGCTGCAGACTGGACAAATCATATAGACAAATAAATGGTCTTCATATAACCTACACTAAAGTGTCCAAAAGTTTGTAGACACCTACTTCTTCCGACATTAACGATATTCACATTGTTTGTCACCCCATTTGCTACAGTAGCCTCTATTGTTCTAAGACAGTTCTACACTAGAGGAACTACAGTTGAGTTGAGGATCTGATTGAATTCAGCAAAAACAGCATTAGCGATTCTAACAGCATATTCAAATCTACACATGTGGAAACAGTGAAAACTGTGGCAACTTGTTAGAATTTAGAATGATGTTCTAAGAGAAATGGAACAAAATGGAACAACAATGCCGCAAAAAACTACCAATGTTATAAATTTTTTGTGTTTGATAACTTTTGTTCAATTAATATTCCTCTTTAAACATATAAACATATACTTTTTTGGTCATATTTATAAGTACGAAGTCAAAACACATTATTTGTGTACATTTGAAGTGCAGTAATGCACTGGATGTATATTAAATCACGCTGTATATTCAAGCCAAGGACCTTTATTTTTAAGACTAAAACTCGTCCACATGCTATGAACTCACCACCAGTCTCTATAAAACTCTCTGTCTCCAAACTGCATCAGCTCAGCCACAAAGTTCATGGAGGAATGGAAAAACCAGTAGAAAAAGATGAGCCATATCATATGATTTGGCACCTGTAGGAGAAGAGATTAACTGTGAGTGTTTTACCAGACACTTTGAAAACAAAGGAGAATATTAAACAACACCAAGGACCAGTGACACCAGTGGTCTCCACAGGACTCGCAGTACTCACAGCGAGCTTCAGGAGGCGCTCCACGATCCGGGACAAATCCATGTTCTGTCACAAATAGAGCGACAATTCATTTTTTATTAAAATAAACCCTCGGGCACTTACTCTCTTAACTGTTTCTCTTACATGTGGCTTTATTCTTTCTGAAAGGGTTTGTTAGGGTGTGTAAATTAGCTGGCAGTAACTGGGTTAAAATCAGATGTTGATTTACAGGTATGAAGAAGAGATGTAGACTATTTAAGCACTGATGTACGTCGCTCTGGATAAGAGCATCTGCTAAATGCCATAAACATAAACATATGAACATTTAAATGCAGCATGGAAGACCATCTGAGCTCCTGCTCACTGGAATCATACAATAATAGCTCAACATTTCTTTGACCGATATTTATTAGACTGTTATCCTCCCCCTAGTATACCATCTAATGTAAGTGAAGGGCCAATCAGTAGCACTGCTCTCGGCGCCTCGCTTGTTTCACTCATACAAATTGCTGAGTGGACAAGTGAGTGGGGGGACGAAACTAATGTTTTTTAAATATAATGGTTCCAGAATCTAGTATACAAGACATCTCAAGCCACAATTATAACCTACAAGTAAGAATAGAATAACATCCTTCACACCGTTTCTCCAGGAATGTAAGTGACTAAATAAACTCAGCAGTTAGTGTGAGTCAGTGGGTCACAGGTAGACGGGTCAGTTTGGGTCTGAGGATCGGGCTCTGCTGGCTCGGACCGCCAGGTTTGCTCCTAAACGCTTGTGTTAAGGTGATATCTTAGACCTGATGAACTCCGACATGGGCATCCGAACCCAGGAACCACCCTCCTCACACACTTAATAAACCCACTACACTACAGGTATCACTCCCCTTCCGTTCCTGTCACCCCCACCAGTATGTCCCTTGCCCCCCCAACTAAAAAAATGCTTCTGACGCCCCTGACTCCGATGATACAGAAATTTCTTATTGCATGAGTTGCAGAGAACAATCCTCCTATCAATTGTTCCATCTGACGGTTTTTAAACGTAAACTTTCCATTCACTGGGCCGAGCAGCATGTTCTCCTCTCCTCCTTCATTTTACAGAGCACCTGTGGCCAGAACCATGAAATTAAACAGTTCATTTTTTTAATGCATTATTTTTCTGTGATTAATTGTTTGAAATGAACGTGTTAATTCAGCACCCCTACTTATAAACATTAGGTTATAGCCTTTAGCTTCTTGTCAAATCCAAAGCATTTCCATCTCACTTTTAATCTTCTTTTATTGATTTCCTGTGCATACCTTTATTTCTTTTTCTTTTTTATTTGTATCCTTCTAGATTTATTAATAGTTTTATTCTGTTCCTGTAAAGCACACTGAATGACCTTTGTGTATGATAATGTGCTGCATAAATAAACTTGAGTTGACAAACCAAGGTTTGTGTTTTTGTTACAATGTTCTCATTTCTTCCAGTTAGTTTTGGTCTCATGTTGCTATTTTTGTTGTCATCACCTTCGTGGACTGTGTGATGACAACTGAGTTTGTGGGTAAAAAAAGGAAAACTATCCTTCTATTTGTCTCAGTGTAAACGTGAAATTATTTTTCACATTAACCCATTCACCAAGTGAAGCAGGGGTCAGCTAGGAACACAGCCTCTGTGGACCAGGACCAAGTGCCATCAAAAGCCTCAGTGTTTCTGTGTCCATAACCTGAGCCAGCACTGTAACAGAGCGTGATTGAATTTTCTCAAGCGAATTCTTCTCTACTGACTGCTCTTCAGAACACGCTCATGGCGGACAGCAGTGTGTGGGGATGGTACCTTGCTCAAGGGTACCTCAGTGGTGCCACTAGCAGTCCTGGGATTCAAACCCACAACCTTCTGATTGCACTGGGAACTCCCTAACCATCAGCCCCAAAAAATGACCCACCCTTTGAACACCAAGAAAGGGCAGCTACTTGTCAGAAGTGGGATTCGAACCCACCACCTCCAGGGGAGACTGTAACCTGAGCGCAGCGCCTTACACTGCTCAGCCATTATGATTTAGGAAGGTGTGAAAACACCCTCATTTCTGACCCCGAGCTCTATAAAACCAACCCATCTATCTATAAAACTGACAAAGGTCAAAATTTTGACCTCTTTGGCGCAGAACTAAAGAAGCAAAGTTTACATACTTTTTAAATACATTTACAGTATGTACAGTGCCAAAAAATGTCCTTTTTTATCATTACTGACCTCTAAAAAGCCACCTAATATAATCACCAGATCGACTGTTAGATATTTAACAAGCTATTAAGTAACAGCCAGTGCGGTGATGCATTTAAAGTTAAAAGACAGTCTAGAGTTGGACTCTGCATCACCAACAACCAGTTAATAGGAGTCAGACCTGCACTGTTACATTGTTTCATTTGACAAATGTATTTTTCATTTAAACTGTAGTGTGCAAAATAGTTTATCCATGTGGGATAAAGGCAAAACTTTGCTTTTGTTTGATCCCAAACCTGCCGGTAAACCCAAGCCTGTCTGAAGAGGAATATCAGCCCATACACTGCTACAGTCACCCAGGCTCCCTGGCAGTTTCATCATGTGTTGTAGTGACCAGTGATCGACAGAATAGGTAAGTTATAATGAGGTTTTACCTGAAAAGGCTTCATGGAGTTCTGAACAGTGGGAACCATCCACTACAAGACAGAGAGACTATAAATCACAGAACATACAGAGACAACTGGAGGAAGTAAGAAGGGGCTCAGTTTGTCCACACACCTGCTGTATCAATCCGACCTGTAACTGCATCAGAAACAGCTGCAATAAAAAAAAAGAAAAAGTGTAAAACCAGTGTAATGGAGCTGAATTATATGTACACATATAATATAAATCCAAGGTCCTGGGTGAAGAACTCCTGCACTGAAAGTGAATGTATATGTGTTAAAATTGTAAGAAGACATACAGTGCCCTCCAGAATTACTGGCACCAGTGCTTACTGAAACTTCTGTGATTTTTGGAATACTTTTAATTAGTCATTATCCTAATATTATATTGAAGATAAAAATCTTCAGTTGCTTTATGAGTCATCCAGATCTTTTCTGTCTTGAGAATGAAGCAGCCTTTAGTGAAAAATAACATTTTAAAACAAAATCACATATGTCACAGTTATTGGAACATCAATGGAAAGGAAATGTAAATGAATTATGATCCCAAACTAATGATTTAACTACTTAACTAACAACTTTTTTTAAGTTGACCTAAGTCTGAGGTATAAGAATGAGGCGACACAGGGCCCAAATCCCTCACAGCATTATCCATACAGCATTAAGAGAAATTACATAACGATTCAATTGTGTGGAGAATTCTTTTTTGATAAAGAAAAAAAGGTGATTATCATTAGCTTTTTTGTTTATATCAAAAAAGGAGCCAGTGATACTTATAAATGCCTATTTTGTAGTCTAAACACAAAGTATGCCCCTAAATATGTTCCCAAAACACTTTAGTTTCATTTTAAACTCAGCTTAATACTTTACCCTTAAAGAAAATGTAAAGGTTAACCTGTATCTGTACAGTTTACACTGAACTCCTGCAGTGCTAGAATGTAAATACTGATGTTACTCCTGTATAGACTGGACTGTAATTCATGCAGCGTGTTTTCTTTGGTATGCGCTGTCATTCTCACAGCTTTAATGAATGCTGGACTGCCAGAGATGCATCACAGGGCAGCAGCCAGTATACAGTCGCTTTGTGTTTCTCAACAGTACTAAAAAATGTATACAGTTATATTTTATATGGAAATTTTGCTGAATTTACGTTAATATTTATGTTACCAAATACGTTAATTATCTTTTTCTTGATAATTTAGCACTAGAATGCATGAAAAATGACACATTGCTACGTAAAGAGCGAGAAGAAAATGGATATTTGCAGTTTCCGTAAATTTGCTGGGGTTTCAGCAAACAATTAATTCGGTTCTAAGAAAAAATCCGCTAACGACTGAAGCCACGTGTGAACCGGGGGTCACCTTTGTGGGAGTCATCTGTAATAATAATAATCATCGTAATCATAATAGTAATTATTATTATAATAGAGTTCATAATGCCTTGTTTTGACCATGCACCTAGTGGTCAAATGTAAAAGAAAACGTAAAAAAAATTGTAGACAGTAATAGAATATTATTTATCGTTTCGTTTCCTGATGCTTGAATAAACGTTTATTCACAAAATTTAAACATGGGTCACAATAGTTATCATATATAGAATATCAATGGTTAATATGGCTTAAACTCACCATCTCTAAAAGCCTCCGCAGCAGAAAGCGCTTGCGTATCCGCGGAGACCGAGGGAAGTTCAGCTCGTAGCACAGTGTTGGTGCAAAAATGAAATAGTACATATCTGAACACAACGAGAGGAAAACAACAGCACATGAACAGGACAGGAGTGAGGGGCATGGCACACACACACACACACACACACACACACAGAAAGCACCTGAAACCTTGGCATTTTAGTAATCCAGGTAAGTGCCTGGCATACTGGGTACAGCAGGAGTCAAAGGTTTGGACACACCTACCAGTGATGGGCCTTCATTTATTTGTTTGTCTGATTGTACAATTTTTAGAATAAGGGTGAGGAAATAACACAGTTCTACAGTGATCAGTGATCAGTGATCAAAAGTAGAAAACAATTCCACTTTGTCTTTGCAAAGCGACCCCTCTTGATACCCTCTTGAAACTACACACACTTCTGGAGTTCTCAAGTAGCTTCATGAGGGGCCACCTGGGATGCACTACTGAAGAACTCACAGACTCCTTATTGTGTGGAAATAAAAACCTTCTGGGAAATTTTGTAAATAAATGCATTCATAAACAACAGTTTATTTCTACTATAGAAACACATTTCAATTATTTAGCCATTAGATCACATCTTTAAAGTCAGTGTCAAAGGAAATCTTAAGGTATATTCCACCAAAACTGTAACATAATGGCATCAAGGAAGGTGTTTTCTCTTGCTGGCATGATATTATTGGTTACTATTTGATGTCTAAGAGGAAAAAATACTTATATTTTGATGCCGATTGCAAGAAAATCTTTGCAGAAGTGTCTTTCGGCTTAATTTGACCATCCGCTCTGTTAGGTGTGTCCAGCCTGTGTCCCAGTTCTACCTGAGACCGTTCTGAGCTGATCATGCCGTTCACACTGTAGAGAGATGCAGCAGTGGTACCTCTGTGGGTGAGATTGCCTGGGTAGGTCACATGACTGTGTACTGCGCTGCCATTGGCTCTGTGCACGGACGGACCTGCACATACATCAGCAGAGCAGAGAGAAACTTCAGTACAAATTATTATGGCAGAATGCTAAATTAAGTCTATGTGTATGTAGATAAATATAAATAAATTTCATCCATCGTCCTATGTCCTTGTTTTAAAAATTTGAAGTAACAATTTCACCAAAATCAATTCATCATACCAATATACCATAAAGTATTTATCATTATTTGGCCAAAATACAAATGTCAAGCTACTCATTTATGTTTTTACTGTTTAATAATTGATTTATAATATATTTTATCCAGTGTAACAAGTAGAATACAAGAGAGACAATAGTAATAGAAAATAGACAATAACAATAGTGCAATAACAAGAACGAGAACATTATTGTAACAAAATAACTGTAAGACTGACACTGCTGTGTGTAAGCTTTAGTGTGCTGTACATCAGATCAGTAGTGCAGAATGGTTTGCACTAAAAATACATGCAATAAAACAGCAGCCGATGATGAGGGATGAGATTAACATTCAGTAACATTCAGTCAGGATGAAGAGATGAAACAGATGAAATAGTTGAGCTGTGTATTGAACAGGAGATAAACAATCTTACTGCCACAGGTAGAAAGGATTTCCTGTGGCTTTCAGTTCTGCATTTTGCAGCAATGAGTTTTTTGCTCTGTGTGCTCTGATGGTCTATCAAGGAGGCGTGCACAGGGTGGGAGGGGTGGTCTGTGTTACAGAGAAGCTTCTTCAACATTCTCCTCTCAGGCACCTCCACCAGGGTCTCCAGTTTCAAACCCAGGACAGAACCAGGATTTCTGATCAGCCTGTTCAGCCTGCTGGCTGTGTATATATTTATATATATTTACACACACACACACACACACACATTTATATATATA
>JBBPCY010000035.1:5370790-5389945 GCA_037974405.1 Brachyalestes nurse
CAAAATGGCGCCTCAGAATTTCTCCTCTCCTTCACCGCAAATGAATCGTGATACGAACCGAATCGTGAGTCAAAAATTGCGAAACTAACCAAATCGTGGGTTTGGTGTGTCATTACAGCCCTAGTATATATATATATAGGTTTGAAAAGAAAATTCCATGCACACCTGGCTTATGAATGCTGTGAGCAAATCAAGGGGAAATGTAATCAGCTGCAATTCCAATGTCTCAGTATTCCCATGTTTTGTGCAACCTGCCCACAAATGCATTTGCATGAAATACATTTTCCACATACTTTTCCCATAAACTGGACAATTAAACTCTAGTGTTGTGCACAAGACAAAACACTCCTTATTTACAGCTGAAGTACAAAAGACGAAGTACATTGGCTCCTCAGTACTATTTTTCAATCATTTTCACTAGTTAAGTAAAAACAAATATTCTTTTTCAAATAACCATCCCAACAAATGTGACCATTTGTGCAACTTCTATTTAGTTTCTGATCTATGCCTGAAAATGGAAAAAAGGAGGTGAAACACATCCCCTTTACTGCGCCACCGTAAAATTTCCTCTTTCGGCCAGACTTCAAACAAGACTGTCAGATGCAGCAGTATCTTCAGCACACTGTATGCCTTCCCATTAAGCAGACAAATTAATTGCAGCTACGGGATGTAATTTAGTTAAGATGTTTTTCCACAGACAGTTAGACTGCAGGCTGTTCTGTGTGCACTAAAACGAACGTGGGAAGCAGGCAGTACAGTAACAACATAATTCATGTTCAAAGACATATCAGACACTGCCTGGACACCGCCTGTCAAAAGTTTGGGAACAAAGTGGTTCTTCTGAGCATCTTTTATTTACCGTATTTCATGGAAATTGCTGCCCGTGAAAAACTAAACATCTGAGTGCATCGTATCAGAGTAATGTGGGCGGAAAGGGGGCAGACCTAAATGCTCAAATGAAAGTCTTTCTCTCAGGTGAGATGATGAGTGCAAAAGGTTGTGAGTTTTATGGTTTTCTTGGAGTGAGGCAGCAAAAATCAAGAAGTAAAGAATCAAGACATTTTTAAAAAGCGGATTGAATCCTAACATCAGAATCAGAAATCGTATCAGGTGCTTTAGACACTTGAAAGGTTTGATTGTTGATCAGTGCTGATATTACGGACTGGATAGACTAAATCCTCTAGTGCATCCTGTGGGCAGAAGTCCTCCAGTCGAGGACAGTGCCTGAATTACAGCAGTGGTAGAAACTGCAGTAAACAGGCAGGAGGCAACAACAAAAATCATTTTTTTCTGCTAAGACCACAGCGTAAGATAAAATCAGTTCCTCTGCAAGCTGGGTAAGACTGCTATGAAATACATCCTCAAACAGAGTTTTGAAAACTGCTGTCTCAGAAAGGACAGGGCTGGTTCTCTGACATGCAAAGTTGTATAGAGCTCTGAAAATGTGTTTAAGGATTAAACTGCTTGCTACCAGCAAATAGCTCCATAAACATCACCTGTCTTTCACCAGCCAGAAGTGCAGATACCTAGAGCCAAGGTCTTCATGAGACGCAGAGACATTTTCTTTTGTGAGTGCATGAGGTTGAAACCCTCTGAAAAACTAAAACTTATTTGCACTGCACATCTCAGACCTCAAATCCCATCTGCGGTTGGCCCCAAGCTCCGACCAAAATACAGACATCCAGATGATGTTGACTAGTTGACTAGCAAAAATGAATGGAAAAGAAAGCACACTAATGTTTTGAAGAGCTAGGTAGCCCCAAACGTTCTGGGCAGTCTCATAATGCAACGGGAGGAAAAGCAGTGTGAGTTTTCAAGAATGTGCCGTTCCGTGGTCTTGTGGAGCAGAAGACTGACCAAAAGCTTCAGCTGCAGTGGAACAAGATGGATTTAGACTTGCAATAGCATCACTTACGACGGCAGAAAATGGAGAATAATTCACCAACCACCTCCAACCGCACATGGATGCCTTTCCTGCCCCAGTCCCTGCTGGAGCTTTTGACTGCAACTGTACATGAGTGTAGGAGTTGGAGTTTTTTGGTGGGACGACTTAAGTACAGGGCGAGGTTTCCCCCAGACACTGTAAAAGACTAACACTGCCGCATCTTAAGCATGACAAAACAGTCCTTATCAAATGCCTACTCGCTCTTTCTGCGGTGAGGGAAAATTTCTACCTCATCCAAATAAAACATCTATTAGATATTCAGCTCCCTTTGAAGCACTGTGCTGCTTAGCGACTAGTTACAGGGCCTGAGAGTAGAGCCTTTTATCACTGCTGCTAGTAATTTAGCATTGAATTGATAGGTATGGAATCTCCCAGGGGGTCTGAGATTCAAATCACACACACACACACACACACACACACACACACACACACACACAAAACCATCCTGTAGGCAATTAAACTTGGAAAAACAAGTCTTTCACCTTCAGAGCAGTGGGCATTAAGGTTATAACACACAGCACCATTAAACTCGCCCTGTGTGTAAAAATCAGCCGTGCGTACACTAAACAACTGTTCATGCACACACAAAAACACACACACACACACACACACACACACACACACACACACACACACCCTCCCAGATACACAGACCTACACACACAACGAGCCACACATGCTAGGTGTAGTGTAATGGTATCCACTGCAGGGGGGTTCATTCTAGGAAGACACACTACGCAATTCCAATAAGAGACCTTGGGCAATGCCTACATTCCTACAACAAAAATGTTACATTTTCCTACACCAGTAACATGATTAAATAGATATTTTTAAAGTTTTTAAAATCTGTAAGTCACTCTGGATAAGAACCATAAATGTAAATACACATACACACATGCACACACATACTTCTTACACACACATATACACACACACACACACACACACACACACACACAAACACACCACACATGCTGATACATACACACGCACCCACACATAAACATCTGCGTATGATCCACAGGCGTGTGTTGATATGAGGGTCTCGGCATGTTCGCCCTGCTCCAGGTGGGACGTCCTGGCAGTGATAAATACCCCAATTTCCATTTATTTATCTATCTGCAGAGAGAGAGAGGCAAGGTGAGCCAGGAATAAATCTTCATCCAGTTAACCCACACACTGACCATAAACAAATACATCAGCTCTCACCTCCAGCGCGCACACACACACACACACACACATGCATGCACAACCGCACAACTGCACCAGCAACAGGAGATCAGCCCACCATCTCCATTCATCTTCATCTGATTTACACCACCGTACAGACACACACTGGAATAACATGGGAATCCAGTCTCACATATATGCAAACTGCAAACACATATACACTCAATCTCTCTCTCATACACACACACACACACACACACACGCATACATATAGGAACCTTAGGCACTTTTCCTCGCATGAATAAACAGAGTGAGCAGGAAAAGTGGGAAGGCAAGGTTATAGCCTTGGTAATAAGATAATTTGTTTGGCCTGTCATGCCGGAAAAAGTCAGACTTGGCAGACAGGACAGGGGGGTCAGGAGTGGGAACACACACACATACACACACACGAACACACATACACTTGCGCACACAGTTTATGTTCTGGACAGGCTAGTAAGCAAAAAAGAACAGGCTCAGTATGGAGCCCAGTTGTGTGACAAGTAGAAAATTCAGGTTCAGAAAGTTCCCAGTATTTCATTCCAACTGCCTGGCTTCTCTTATTATCTCAGACTTGCATCAGAAATCACCAGGCAGCTGGAGCAAATTCCCGGGGAAAAAGGACAGCCACCTCTGGATGGTGAGGGGCTATGTTATACTCTCCATTATTGGGGCCCTTTTTTCCTTTTAAAACATGTGCAACAAAGTCTTCAGTGTGGAGTGAAGACTATAAATAAACACTGCAAAAAAGGCTTTAAATAAATCTATTTCAAATGTATCTGTCCTTTGAATTGAAGTTGAGGGCACTACATGTATAATTATACACTACAGTATGTATAATTTTCCATTTTTCAATTGAAATTTCAGATTTGACGCATAGTATCCACTATCTGTATTTGTGCAGGACAGTAGATCTCCAGGACTAGAGGTAACAGACAACTATAACTTTATCTCCTTTTCTACTTACAAACATGTGTCATCAACTGAAAGTTTAGAACCTGTACTTTTGTCAGCATTTCTCAACTGTTGAGCTAGGAGTAAGAAATAATTACAATGAAATTACAACATGCTTTTCTTATCCCTAGCAATAACGGTGACTAAGACTTAAACTGTTAGACGCTCTCTCTCTGGCTCTCTTTTATCCACACAGGGTACCAGCGGCTATTCATCTGATTCATGTCAAATAGATTCCTTTAGTTTATGTCCTGCATACAGATTGCCACCACCCACACACAGAGATGGTCTCTGACACAGTGCCAGGCAATCAGTGAGATAAAAGGAGACGCCTAATTAATAAGCCTGGTGCTGATATGCAAATATGCTCCAGCGGTGTCCCTCAGAACAGGCCGGCACAGGCGTGTCCAAAGTGGCTGTGATCATGAGTGCATCAGCAGGGTGCAGGATCACACACACACAGGCCCAGCGGTCAAATCACACACTCGTAGCACATCAGCGGACTGACCTGAAGGTGGCGTTTTAACTGGACTGATTTTGGAATCAGTTTATAATTGTTAACTATAAAGTATGCTCAATATTTTGCCAAAACCAAATATTTTCATCTGTTTTCTAATCTAATTTCCATGCTTTTTACTTTGCATACAGTTCATCCAGTCATACTTACAATACAAAACCAAACCCCATAATTTTATGCCTTAAAATTACATTAATGTTGAAATTAATTTCCAAAAAATTATACAGAAAAGTGCACAGAATAAATCTGATTAAGGGGTAAACCTACTGAAATTTCCTCTTACTTTTCAAATTTGCCCCTTAAATAATAGAACCTCCTGAATTAATGCCTTATGTTTAAGATGAAAGGATTTCACACTCATGCCTTAAATCCACTTTTAAGGTAAAATTAAGGGATCGTTCACAAATTAATGGCCACTTAATTCAAATTAAGTGGTTTGGTGTATTTTCAGGGGTAAATTAAAGTAGGGTTAAGTACATTATGCTTTGTAGTGTTATGTATTCATTCATTCAGAAACACATTAAATGAGTTAAAATGAATCAAAACTGCAGTGTAATTTTAGATGAAATATTAAATTGTTTCCTAAAGAAAGTGGCTCCAGTTGCATTTGTGTATTCTTAAAATGTGTGTGCTTAATATTTGAGCTCAACTGTACAAAAAATGGATCAAATCCAACAGAACCATGGTGAAATCGAAGATTTCATGATACATTTAATATTTTTCTGAAAAATCAAGATCTGATCAAATTGTTGCGTAGTGTACTCCGCACTCATGTAGCCCCAGAGGCCACTCCCCTCCTTACTGTCCTGGGCTGATGAGATGCTTTGTCCAGCGCAGCAGTAATTGGTTTTTGGAAGCCGAGTGAAATGAAAGGCACGCTTGGTTGGGTTCAGCGAGAGGTAGCAGGTCCCAGCTGTAGGGATGGCACACATACACAAACACAAACAGGTTGGGGGCGCCATGATCAATAGCCCCGCAGATTGAAAGTGAGTACTGCTCTGGCGTTCTCCACTACGGGCCCATCGACCCTCTTTCCCCAAAAACGAGGACTTGTCACCAAGCCATTTCCACCAAACGGGTCAGTCGTTTATCATCATTAGAGGAGACTGGAATTGGAGCCATCAGGGGGCAGAGGAGGAGGGATTTCACCACCAATACACAGTAAAGACCTCTGAATTACTATTAAACCGCAATATTCAACCACTAAACAACACTGTCCCCTAACATGTGGGTCCTACTCCAGGCTGTATTGTGAGTGAATTTGACTAGTCTTTAAGGTTTTTTTTTTTTAAACTCCATTGCAACAAATTCCTATTCAATCTACTGATACGTCAGTAAAGTATCTCGACGTGACGCGATCATCTGCCCATCCGCTACTGACTATCAACTTATCTTTCACCCTGACAGCCTAATTGCTTTCCAAATGTGAGTTACCCGGCGCTAGCAGAGCTAGCAGCTCAGGCTTTAACCTGAAACACTTCATTTCATTTTCTATAAGTACTGAATAATGTATAAGAATGTAAGCTGAGCAAGAATGAGGCAACGGCAGACAAATAATGGAATGAGTCTAAGTAAATGATGTAAATGATGTATGGGCAGTGTATATTAGCTTAGCTCTGTTTCAGACTGGTGGAGGAGGGAGGCAGGGGATGGAAGAAGATAGGAGAGAGATTGTACTTTGTTTTTGTTGAACAGGATTGTAAAGAGTAACACGGAATAAAAAAAAAGAAAAAGGAAATGAAAAGAATTAATGATATGATTCATACTTTATATTCATCAGTGATTGTTTTGGTGTAGGCAGGAGCTGATTAGCGTCAAGTGCGGCTTTTTGCATGCAGCCCGCTTCGTGCAATTTCTGCTGATTGAGAGAAGAAATGTAAAAATGAGACTGCTGGTGAAACACTTGATGGTTATTGATTACAAAATCTCACTCATTGTTAGGGAGCTGGGCTGAATGATGCAAAACATGATTATTCAGGCTGCAGTTTACATGCAGTAAGATAAAATCTGCAGCTGTTAACAGTCAACACTGAGATAAGATACAACTGTAATGGTGCACTCCCATTACACTGCTAATAGAGGTTAGCCTGAGCAGATATCTCTAGGTGATGAAAACCTGACCCCCCCATCCGCCCCACAAAGAAAAATGGGCCATTTAGCAAACTGTCAAAAGAGAGGGGCTATGGCCTTGTTCAGACAGGCAGCCCGGCATATCTGATTTGAGCAGGAAAGATTCTCTGTAGCCCAAACGGCAGAAACCACATGAAATCAGACTTTTTCCAGTTGGATTCAAGCCTCATTTGTAGCTGGTCTCAAATTACTGGACATGCAACCAAGTTTGACTGGTCAGACAACATTTCATGTGTTTTTTTTCTGTTTTGTTTTCCTCTCTTTGTCGATTCTGATGTCAGAATGTGCGACAAGAAACGTCTGATGCAGAACACACATATTAGAGCTTAACATGGATTGTCAAAACTTATAACAGACGTTCAGGCTCAACTGTCTTCATTATCCTGGTGGTACTCATGCTGGGTGCCTAAAATATGAGCAGATGAACTGCAAAAAATGGTGTCTTGGCAAGTGAGTTCAGATTATTTTGAGATTAAGAGATTGAGAATAAGATTATTTTACTTACTGCTACACATTATCTGTTCTGAGTAGTTTTACCTAAATAAAATGAGATCTACATTTATATATGTATACATACATATGTATTCAAACATAAAATTAGTGAATATTTCTGCAAACATCTAGAAATAAGCATTCTCATAATGAGAAGAGCTGGATTTATTGACTAGGTTTCAGATGTTTTTGCATTTTTATGCATTTTACCTATTAATAGACTATTGCGCCACCCAACACAGATGAGCAAGTCTAATTTCCTCTACAAAGGCTTTGTTCTACAAAGACATTTTATTTTTGTCTTCATACAATTTTATACTTTGTCTCAAATATATATGGTTTTACACATTGCCTCTGTTCATTAAAGAAAATATATCAGCAAAATGTTGCTCATTTCAGTTGACGTATAGGCATTTATATGTAGATTGCCATTAATTGGCACTTCAGCTGTTTAGTAGAAGCTTTTGCTATCAGTGTTATAGGAAATGGTGAGATCATCAAAGGGTGAAGAATTGTGCAAGTGAAAATACAGTCCCCATGTGTAAGTATCTCTACTGCAGTGCCTGAACAGGAGAAGCTTGTAGGAATCGTTTAGGTGCAAGAAAAAAGAAATGAAATGGGCTTGTCTGTAGCGCGCCTGCTGCAGTGTGGCTCGTATGGAGACAGCGATACTCCTCAGCAGCACTGGAGTGTGTCGGACGCACAGTTAAGGATGCACAGTAGCTAACGCAGTCGCAGTGGCTCCCGAGTTTTGATGAGTATGGGAGCTGGAGTGGCAGGACATGAGGTGTGGACAATAGATTTATTTGTATCTAAATTGTAAGTGTCAGTCATATACGGGCCTGCTACCTGCTGTGTGTGTAGTCAGTTGGAAAACACGAATGTCATTCAAAGGTACGCTCCATAACACAGACAGAACAGGTGCTTTTATCCACAGCAGAGACAAAGGCATGTCACACAGCTGAAATCAGTAGCACTACCTCAAATGATTGCTCTCAAATAACACACACTCAGGCTCAAATACATGTGATGAGGTGAGTGTGTAATAATACTGACAGGCCTACTGACCACTGCTGAGGCCACTGCACACCACACAAAAACATCTCAAACCATTTTCGACCAAATTTGACCTGCAGCGATTTCCAGCACTGCTCACCTTAAATAAGCGCCACAAACGTGGTGAACGTTTAATGATATCTGGTTTGAAATGTACACTAGGAAAGGCAGAAAAATCCTTTTCACCGCTTTTTAAAACAAAATAATTTAATGTAGTACATGAACACTAAACAAAACTGTGAATTCCTCAATCCATCCAGTCCATTTATGAAAACTAAGCTGCTCACATTATGTGTGATGTTATCCAACAGTGAAGTTATAAGGAGTGTTTTGTAATAGAAGGAGCCAATGAGAACAGGGCGCATTTACATATATTGCTCATAAAGCACAACAACAAATACACTAATAGATAAAGAAAGGTTAGAAAACGGTACATGTACATGACACCCTTCTACCATTTAAATGTCATAACAGGGCTTCAGGGTTAAAATGTAAGAAAATACAAGAAGGATCTGAGTGTTTAAGATAAGCAGACAAATGTGAACCATCTCTTACCTAAGCTAGAGTTACTAGCCTCGTATAACCAGTTTACACCTCTCAACTTTTAGCTTTAAACAGTTTGTGAAGCTAGCTGATATTAAATGTGATAAATTCACTAAATTCAGTGACACTTTGGATGCACACAGCTCAAACCTCAAAAGCAAACCAAGTGGTGCTACCACAAGCATGTCTATCTCCATTGCCACCTGCTGCCACGTGAAGGTTGAAAGGGAAATTCGGGATGTATAGGCCTGGACAGTGTGGGTCCATTTAACGACACAGGATTCTAAGTGGCTCACTAACTTACATTAAACACACATTAACATTTCTCATTATTGTTTCGCTGTATCAGATGCCCTGTGCAGTTTTATGAAAAAGTTAAAGCATTCGTTCCTGAACCGCAGGAGACTGAAAGGAAGAGGTTTTTTTTCCTTCTTTTGGTGAAGAAGTCAATTATTTATCTGCGGCTTTGATGGGGCCGGGTGAGCCTCCTACTCTGTATGATCAGCTTTGCGTTTCTCCTTTCTCTTTTATTCATTAAGCGTGTCGCCCTTGGCTATGGAATATGCAAAAAAAAGAAGAAAAAAAAAATCCATACTTCTTCAGCACAGACGCCAGTGGAATATTCATCGGGAGAACTGCCGAATGTTCTTTTAGGGCCCAGTCCTTGAGACACGGAGCATTTTGCAATTTAAACACAGAGTTTTGGCGAAATGCGATTGCGTGGCAGAGCTTTTTGTCGGCGGAATAAGCAGACTGCAGGGCCGGGGGGCTAATCAAACAGATAGAGTTTCGCTGGTGTATGGTGTCTGCTGAAGAAGAGGTTGTTGTTGGGAGGGGTTGACGGGGTGAGTGGGTGGGATGAGGGGGGGGGGCATTTTCAGCAATCCTGAACCTCAGGAGGAATTTAGCCAGGAGTTCTGCCTCAGACAATCAATAATCACAGCACAAGATGGTGGAGAGGAGCACATAGCACCAGAGGCGGAGAGAAAGAGGCAGGGGAAGACAAAGGAATAAGCAGAGAAGGAAGCCGGGGGGTGGGGGAAAGCTCCCAACAAAAGCATTTGATTTCTCTTCGCTGTTGAGCGTCAGTGACGCTGGTGAGCAGTGAGCTGGAGCTCCGAACAAAAGGATTAAGGCTTTGGAGTGGACTCATAGGACAGAGCTCATCCTCAGGTAACAACAGGCTCGAGAAAGGCTCGCATGGTCTGAAACACACAAAGAAGATTCAGCCTTGTATGTAATCCATGACCTCTGCCACACAGGCGAACATGCTGCCTATGTCCAAAATAAGTTGCGTACCAATGGTATGCTCTGGCAGATACTGGATCCCCATAAATTATTCACAGCATGAGAAGCAGAAAAAACACCATAGCTAGTGGAAATCTATTGGAGTTTTAGTTGAGGTTCTCACCTCAGTCAGACAGAACAACTGACATTAAATAAAAGGGAAAAACACTCAAGAAAAACACTGAAAACATAGTGGAGGATAGATAGCGTGCTTCTATAACCCCACACCACAGTGTACACATAGACAATCTACTGCACTGCAGTCTGAATAGATTGCAACAGAATACTGTGATGAGCAAACATTTACAATGTCAGTGAATCACAAAATCTGTATTAGTGTTCTGTATAGCGTGGCTGAAGCTTTGATGTAGGCCTAGGGAATAATGACTAGCTGGGAATAGTGAGTAGTGAGAGTAAGGAAGAGTGATTCAGTATTTATAATGTATTGAATAATGAGAAGTTACACTGTAGAAAAGAGTGATTCAATATTTATAATGTATGGAATAGTGAGTAGTTACAATCTAAGGAATAGTGAGTAGTTACCATGTAGGGAAAACCGATTCAATATTTACAGTGTAGGGAACCATTAGTTAATATTTACAATGTAGGGAATAGCAACGTTCCAGTGTAGAGAATAATGAAAAGAACATAGGACAATATCTACAATGTAGTGAGTAGCTATGAAGTAGAGAATGTCGATGAGACACACACACACACACAAAGACACATGGAGAAGAGCGGGCCCTGGTTGCAGTGAACGCAGTGTGTGCAGTGTGTGCAGTGTGTGAGTGTAATGTGCTGCTGTCAACAGGAAGTGAGGCAGAGAGCACCCCACAGGGTCCGACACACGATCCCTGACGCCAGCCTCATATTACGGCCCCCAGGACGACACAAAAGATCCCCTCTGTATCCCACTACGGCCTTGTGACCTGCCACACATGCACGAGCACAGAAATTCTTACACATGTAGTTAGTCACACAAACACTCTTGACACACTTTGCACTTATTAAAATGAAATATAAAAAATAGTGTCAACATATTCCAAAATAATAAACATACAATAAACTTTTTTGAGATGGCTACAGTGGTTATGCAACAAAGTTGACAGCTGAGAAATTTTTATTTGATAATTTATACAGTTTATGTTCTGACAAATTGCAATGCACTGCAGGACGTGTAGGGGGCGATACGGTATCTGTGGTTTCATCGCAGAACTGTTAATTTTCCCACTTGTGGGACTAATAAAGGTTTATCTTATCTTAACAGACAACTGAAAAAAAACTATGAAAGGGGCAAAACTTTTGTCAATTCAAACCTTATCATCAATAAATGAATTCAATAGAAATGTTCTCCAGCAAAAAGTCAAAGCGCCAAAAAGAAACCTGAAAGCAAGCTTGCTCCCAGTCACCCAGTATCTCTATATAGTGCTTATTTGGCAAACGGAGAAGAAAATGTAAGATTCATATTTGTGCTCTCCGCCCAGATCACCCTTCAAAGGCCACATGGGACAAATTCATAGCTCCACATGCTATATATCTGTCAGCCACCCCCGTCTGTAAGAGGATGAGGATCTATTAGCTTGGTATCAGCAGAGGATAACTGAGGACATATCAAACTAAGCAGACACGCCAGACATTCTCTTTCTCTCTCACATTCTCTCCCTCTCTTTCTTTGTCCTGCTAGTTCTCTCTGCGTGTCAGGGGACACTGCTGCTGTCTTCTTGACAGGATGGAGAGAGTAGAGCAAGCGTGAGAGACTAGAATAAAGGAAGAAGTCGGGCCTGAGAAGGATCGTCCTGCAGAGAGATGACGATTCGCATGAGGAGATGCTGCTAATTGGAGAATTTTGATAGACGTTTCTTTTAAAAAGTTTTAAGACCTCCTTTTCTGAAGCATTCCCGCAGAATAAGCTGAGAAACATTAGAACTGAGTGGAAATCCATATTTAAAGCACCAAATGTAAGAACTTCCCCTTCACCAAAAGGATATAAGGCACATTCGGTGTCCCAAGCCTAAGTCATGATTGATTGTTTAGTTTTATACTGGACCTAGGTATGAGGCTTATGTAGATACAAGTAAGGTGATACTTGGGGTATCTATAAAAACATAAACAAGTAGGACAAAATTCATGCTGTGGCTGCTTCTAATGTTTTTAGCTATGTGACACAGCTTTGTCCACACTGGGGGTTCCCATTTTTGAGCTAGAGTTTCTTGAACCAGTGGTTCTCAGTCATTTTAGACTACCCTCTCCATCTAAACTCACCCTGAAGCACTCTAGAGCAGCTTTCTTCACATTTGGGAGTTGAATTTATGGGGCCGGTCAATGCAGTGTTGCTAGTTAGTTATGTCACACATGTGGATACCAAACACACCATTGGTGGCTATAAATATACCAAACAACATCTTTACAACCACCTGACTGCTTTTTTCCAACTCATTATAAAGAAAACAACATGCTCACGTTTTAGGCACCTTTTAACACAGCTTGCTAATAGCCACTCAATACTGAAATACAAATATTAGAAATATTAGCTGCTTGGTGCAGGCCACTGCTGACCAGTGAGAAACTTTTTTCTGGAATATAATTAAAAAGAAAAACGATAATCAAACAAGTACACATTCACACAAATGGACACAGCATGCATGCACACACACACACACACACACACACACACACACACACAAAGCAGGATATGTTTATAATTCAGCTTGAGTGCAGGGTTGTGGCCTGTGTGAGTTAATGAGGGGATTACTGTATAGGCCTGTAGCTCAGGGACAACCCCCCCGCACTCCTCTTTCTCTCCCTCTCTCCCCCTGGACCACCTCCAACAGCCAGGAGCACAGCAAGACCCCCTCTACCCCCCCACCCCCTCCCCTTTCCTCTTTAATATGGAAAACTCAGCCCCAGCTGCTGGGATGCAGAAATATTCCGGACTGCAGAACCCCCCACTCGGCTAAACCCACCATGCCACATGAGCTCTACCTGTTGGGTTTCAAGAAAAAAACACACACACAAAGGAAAGCAAATCTAATTAAAGGCTCTTTAACAGCACTCCACATGTCTATGCAGCTTTAAGCTGGCTCGGGTGAATGGATTCCACTAGAAAATGGCCTGCTTTTGTCTGAAAATGGAAATGTTATAAACTGAGCTTATAGCTTTTGAGCTATAGCGCCGGTTGACTGCACCTGTTGGTTATTGGTTTTTGGGTGAATCAGCTTCATACATAAAGATCTGTATCTGTATCATCAATTTTTAATCATAATATTTAATGAAGTACACTCCTAAAAGGGAAGCTGTCAAGTGTTCTTTGGATCGATGCTGTAGAAGAACCACTTTTCTGGTTCCCTCAAGAACCTTTCAATGTGTGCTTTTTTATAGATTTTAGTTGTTGAAGTGTAAAGACCCATACCAAACCTCTCCATAATATAAAGGTTTTACACCGATTAACGGACAAATATATATATTTTTTACATTTTTTTTGTATTTCCCTGAAATACATGTATCTGTGGGTTTCGGTACCAAAATACTCATAATTCATAATTCTATATGACCACTGTCCAACCTCTCTTTATCCCTTTGCATTAATTGGGCTACGCCTTTAAGACTGACATATGCAAATAAGCTCTGTTCTGATTGGTTGCATTGTGTCTCGGTCAAAAGCAGTACATTAAATAAAATGATTATCAAAGTAATGGAATTGAATTGAATAAAATCATGGTGAAATTCAAGGTTTCAAGATGCACTGAATCATTTCCTAAAGAATCTGAAAGCAATCATTACAAGGTCACTGACCTTGAAATGATTGCTTTCAGATTCTTTAGGAAATATACACTCTTAATTTCTACATAAGTAAAACTAAAAGTGAATACCTTGTTGTCATGTTTAAGGCCACTTTTATGCTATTATTTAGACTAAACAAGCTGGGTGAGGTTCAGAAGGGCCTTCCCAGTATATTTGCAGTTTCAACACATACAAGCCAGTCCTGTGTTTAAAGAGACACTTGAAGATAAGAAATATACTTCAGAGCAACACCACTGCGACTCTGTGACTCTGCTACCCTTACACACATCCGCCTAATCCAAATTACCCTGCTATTGTCCTCTGTGTACAAACCCACAGCCCACCACACACCCAGCTTACAGCGACAGGACAAACAAGCCCACTGAGATAACACATGAAGCTTATCCTAGTTTAGCTGAACCTAAACCCAGGCAGTACACACAGACACACACACACACACACACACAGAACAAATACATAAAATTGTACATTAGCCTTATAATATGCTTCGCAATATATTAAAACACACTGGGTTTATTTTGTACTGTGATTGGTCAGGACGCTGTCAGTGCACAATAAACCTCATCATTTCATGTATAAAACACTGTAATTGATTAATACAATGCTGGAATGCTCTATTTAGCTTTAATCATGTACCTTTTAAAACTATTTTTCCTTTATATATACAGATTGAATTGTTTCTCTGATAAAACTAAGCCTTTCTAATGTAAAATGCATTCTGAATGTGCACACACTCACTCCACAGTGAATCCAATAGTAAAGGCAGCAGGTGCTTCATAATCATAGGAAACATGACAGCACACAGGGAAGCTTGCAACAGGTCCTGAGTTAAGCTAAGAAAAAACACTTTTTAAAAAGCTTGTAGGCAGAATGTCCACAGAGCATGTAGATGGTTTAAGATGTAGCACCTTGAGAGTCCCATGTTAAAGGATCAAAGTCAGACATGATAGATATGTTATTTCTGTGTGTTGACATAGAGTTTAAGTCGCCCTTTCAATGAGTTGAGCTAACATTCTGTCTAACATATTTGATTTTGTGATTAAAAAAGGTAAAAAGGTAAAATTCATTGCATTTCATAACTGTGAGTAACTTTGGGGGTCACTGCAACTAGGGATTTCCTGACCTCTCTACCGGATAAGGATAATAGGATAAGATATGATTTAGGAAAAATATATTGTAACCCAGGCACTCATGCACACACAAACACACACACACACACACACACACACACACACACACCACATATAATTAAATTCTCCCTGACTTGGGCTACTCTAGAAAAAGGCTTATTTCTGAAATGTTTAGTCAACTTAAGCAGGCTGTACCTGTCAGACAATGTACTGCTGATTGTGCTGGTGACAGAAAAATAGGCCAGTAGAGCACTGGGTGATGATAGCTCACAGAGAGTGGTGACAGGCATGCCAGACATTTTACCCGCACACACACACACACACACACACACACACACACAATGTTGTATAAATTCCCTCAGTACAGGCAAGCTCAGTAAGAGAGAGAGAGATTAGGAGGCTGGTGTGTGTGTTGAACAGCAGCGGCACTGTACATGTAGCTGCTCTCTCCGCTCACCCAAAATTAACTCAATTAACCTGTGATTATGGGGCGCCATGGCGAGGGCACTCCACTCTAGACAGCAGCACGGATGCAGGAGACTTTGGGATATTCCTGCATCCTAGTCTATCATCACCTGCTATTGTGTGAACACAAACCAGATCTGACTCTATACACAGACACACACACACACACACACCAGTAATATGGAGAGAGAGGCAGAGAGAAGAGGGACAGGGAGAAAGAAAGAGGGGTAAAGAGTCAGAAAGAAAAACAGCGAGAAAGACAACGATGAATCTAAGAGGTAGAGGTAGAGAGAGGAAGATACAGAGAGAGGGGGAGAAAGACGCAGGAAGGAAACAAAGAGAAAGAAAGGATAGGAGAGGGAGAGGGAGAGAAAAAGAAAGAGAGAGAAAAAGAATCAGCAGAAAGCAAGGGAGAGAGAGAAAGCGGTAGAGAGGGAAAGTGGCAGAAAAAGAAAGAAAAAAGAAAGAAAGATATAAAGAGAAAACAGAAAGAAAGAAAGAAAGAAAGAAAGAGGAAATCCGAGTCAGAGAGAAACAGAATGAGACAGAGGAAGGTAACGCAAGAGGGAGAGGGAGAAAGAGTGTGATAACTAGAGAAAGGAAGAGAGGGAGAGAAAGAAACAGGAGGGAAAGAGAGAAAGAATAGGAGAGCGAGAGGGAGACAGAAAGAATAAGAAGGAGATAGAGGAAGGAGAGAAGGGCAGAGAGAGGGTGATTTAGTGCTGTTGGAGAATGATTTACTCAGACTTTAGAGAAATGTGTCATCCTCTGAAGAAGCTTGTCCAAATGCCGACCGGTGGGAGAAACTTGTAGCGCAAACAATGAAGATTAATGTACAAACAGAAGCAGCATAAACAGCCGCATCCGGACCCGGATACAATTAAAATGCGTGAAAATGAATTAATATGCAGCCGCAGAGGGGCCGGGGCTATGTAAGGGATCTGACCGGCAGAGCCTTGCTGTTTAATTACACCTTCACTAATTAGCAGTGGATGAACAGTGGGGGCTTAATTGAGAGGGTGGGGAATGAAGAGTGTGTCCGCTGATGTTCGGGTGCTGTGATGAGGACCCTGTGCATCCTGAAAGCAATAATAAATGATAGGGGTGTGAATGCAGTACCTACAATAGTGTTTTTCCAGTAAGTGGGTCGCAGTAGAATAAACCATATAAATCATTCACTGTTAGATTTTTTTGACATATAAATATTTAAAATTAAATGTCTAACACACCAAAAGGACAGGACTTGTTTGTGTCAATTATGCTTTCACCAGCCGCTAAAGGCAATAAAAAAAGGAAAATACTTTATCCTGAAAGGTGTAATAGAATAGCACAAAAATAACACATCATATTGTGCATATTTGTGTGTGTGTGTACATACATATATGTACACATATATATATATAGACAAACATACATACACGTGTGTGTGTGTGTGTGTGTGTGTGTGTGAGTGAGAGAGAGAGAGAGAGAGAGAGAGAGAGAGAGGCAGAATAACCACAGTATAATGAAAATGGGACTTTATGTTAATCTCATGCCTGCCTGGCTCAACAGACGGCCAAAAATATTTACCTGAAAAATGTCAAGCACACAAAGACAGCACGGAGTGAGAGAGACAGAGAGAGAGAGAGAGAGAGAGAGAGAGAGAGAGAGAGAAAAGAAAAGCAAAGAAAGAAAGAAAGCAAGAGAAATGATGGGAAAGAAAGAAAAACGAGAAAAGGGAGAGATTGGAGTGAATGGTAATACCAAAACATAAATTGGTTTTAAATTGGTGTGATAATGTAGTCCCTCTCTCTTTCTCTCTGCTTTTTTCTCTCTCTGTCTCTGTCTCTCTTTAGTGAAAGCATGCCTGCTGCGCATCCAAGGACTGTCTGCTCTCCTGGAAACCCAATAAATAGAAGGAAAAAAAAATCTACTATCCCCTCTTCTTTTTCCTCGCTCCCAGCCCCCATTCTATTTCACACACACACTCAAAATCACTGGCCTTTGTCCTGTGTGCTCGAATAGATGATTTCTTCGCAGAGCGAGGTCAACCTCAGGGCCCCCCAACAGAGTGCCTGTGCTGTCAGAGAGCCACCGCAGTGTGACTGCTACGTATCAATCCTCGCGCTAACAGCTAACCACTAACCGCTAACCCTCCCTCAGCACTGCCAGCCACCACCGTGACGGTTCTGTGCAGCGCCGTCCCCCCAGGGACCAAGATGTCAGGTACTGTCATGGCGACAGCAGCGTGGGGCGTCATAGCGACTGAAGCATGGCGACAGGAGGCTGCGGTGTGTACCTGCTGGAGGTTAGGGGTGACAGGATTAGTGTCAGGAAGGAGGCTGGACTCACTTTGACACCTCTGAGCACTTCCAGTCAGCTGGAGGAAATGAAGAAAGACCTGATGAGGCTCAATCCTGGGTGAGAAATGGTGGGGCATGGGAAAAAAATACCACTGAAACTACAAAGTATGTCCAAAAGTGTCCAAATACCCTCAAGGTTAGTGAATTTCCATTGCTGACACAGATTAAACTGTACACTTAACATGAATATCTCCATAGAAAAATATAGTCGATCGAATGAGATGATTTGGAACAGCCTAATGTCACTATACCCAATATCAAGCATAGGCTAGACTGCCCTGAAAAAGGGGCTCTGGTGTAATGGAACTGCACTGCAGTGATGATGCTCCATCCAATGCCTTTGGTATGAATTGGAATAACATTTGTAATCCAGAGTTGATCGTCCAGCATCAATACCTGTCCTCAGTAAGCCTCTCGAAAGCAATCAAATCCTCAGTGCAATTTTTCAACATCTAGTGTAAAGCCTTCCCAGAAGAGTGGAGTGATATTGGAGGTGGAACAGATTCTCTATTGATAGCCTTGGTTTTAGCGACGTTGGATGAGCAAGATGTCTACAAACATCTTTTCAAGGTGTCTGTACTCTTCCCATTAATGATATACAATTAATAAAAAGAACATTAAGAATCTTAACGATGTGTCTACTGGTATGCCACCTACAAGTGACTGCATGGTCAATAAAAGCAATGAGTGAAGAGGTACTCAAGTGAGTTGCCCTAAAAGGATGTCAGGTTTTGTTCTTTATTCAGGACTTAAAGCATTAAATCCTTAGCCCAAATGACGATCAGCAATGACAAGGCTTGCTTCTCCAATTTTGCACAGGAGCTACGAGGCTAAGGTTGCTCAAAAGTGTCGAAAAAATTCTGGCATCATGATTGTTGCTACCAACTATGTAGCATACTTTTGTCCATCCAGACTTAAAGACAACAGTGTCATATAGTGTCAGAAACCACAAAAGTTTATATGAGCTTATGTAAGATTACGCAGTTTAAAACAAACGTGTGATTTAGCCATGCAGTTTACCAGTTTGGATGCTAAGGGTGTAACGATATACCGTTGTACGATATATCACCATACAAAAATGTCGAGTGTTGGCGATACCGTTGCAATATGACGGCAGTTTAACCCTTTAAGTGCCAGGGTTTTTTTTTTACCTGGATTTTGACATCAATATTTCAAAAGCTTGTAGCTTAAAAGGGGTTAAAGATAAAGACTTACTGTAAATTAGAAAAATGTTGGGTATGACCCAAAGTTTATGTGGAGTATAAATGTACTTATGTAATTTGC
>JBBPCY010000035.1:5399753-5463554 GCA_037974405.1 Brachyalestes nurse
TAGAAAGAGGGTGAGAGAGAGTGAGTGTGTGTGTGAGAGAGAGAGAGAGAGAGAGAGAGAGAGTGAGAGAGAGAGAGAGAGTGAGCAGTGACAGGCAGTGAATGGATAAGCCTAACCCTTCAGCAAATACACAGCCGCTGCTGGAGGCCTGTCGGGGGGATTAGGCCGCAGCCCTGCGGAGGGCATTCTCTCACCTCTCAGCACATCAATCAGCCACAAACATAAACACCTGCTCACACACAGCCTGCCAGTCCACTACCCCAAACACACGGAACACGTCAGGTCTGAGAGCGCAGCCGTCGTAAAGCCGATTTAACTCTCGCAACACTTTTGACCCTCTTTACCAGCTCAAAACGTCCTGTTCAGTTTCATCAGCTTTGATATACAGGGACCTGTTAAGACAACGTAGTGACAGAGGTCTTCAACTAAAAATATCTTCACATGAAAGAAATATACCATTGCTGTTACATGAAAAGCTGTCTTTAGACTTGTCACAAATATTGCCAAATTAATTAATTGCAGTCATTTAAGCTGAGCGCAACTGATAAGGCATTGATAACACATGACCCACTGAGATAGAGCACCGGGGGGAGGAAGAGAAAGCAAAATAGAGAAAGACAGAAAAAAGAAAAAGAGAAAAACGGGGAGGGGGTGGTGGAGAGAAAAAAGGAAAAGAGAACAGCCTGTCTTTGGACTTGTCGCAAATATTGCCTGATTAATTAATTGCAGTCATTTAGGCTGAGCGCTAGTTTCCACCGTCTTATTATTTGTGTATTTTATTTTGTGTTGATGTACGTCAATAATAGAAAGCGGGATTTACTGAACACGTGTGAGCAGAGAAAAGGTTCATTTCTAAACTACTATGGGATGTGAGTAAAAGCAATCTCATAAAACATGACGGCTAAGCACCAAAACAGTTAAAAAAACCTCCTAAAATCCACCAGTGAAGCAGACAGTGTGGGTAAACACACAGCAGGGACAAAAAACATGCCATGTGAGCGCAGTGCATACACACATACACACACACAAAATGCCTCACCGCTCCTCTGCTCTGTCAGACAGCTGTGCAGACAGAAGAACACGAGCAGATTGGCGTCTGGCTGCTGTTTGATGGCACAACTCTGCTGGAGGATTGATAGCAGTACAGAGCCAGAGGCTGTGAAAAATGAATGAGAATTGAAGCCTAGGTGCAGCAGGACGGCCTGCGCTTGGATAAGGCCTCCGTGGCTGGAGCAAGCTGACCTTTCAGCGACTGAAAGGAGGGTCAGTCAGGACTGATTACAAACACAAGAGTTCACTATTCCCCTTGACTGCAAATCAGAACAGCAGCACATTACAGTACAGGGAGGATATGAACACTAGTGCCGCTATCAGAGTGTTACAGTACCTCTTTGTGCCTGGAAAATTTTCCCACACTGGACTTACGGTCCAGAATCGGAAGGAGGCCCCAGTTTTCTGCTTGGCCTGATAGTACTAACCCAAAGATTCTGTCAAATACACACACTCCCTTTCTTTCACACACACAAACGTCAATGTCATTTACCCCTCCCCCAATCTAGGTTCGCACGATGCGGTGAAAAATGCCTATACTCCGGTCATTAGGAGTGGGCAATACAATGTTCTGATTGTTAGTGAGATACATTATGTCAGAATAACATCACAATTTCCTGGATAAAGTCATTATTTGAAGAATACTGACCACAATTTTAATTACAAACAGAGTCGAGACAGTCATGCACTGTGTGAAACACTTTTTTTCTCATTTACATTTTTACAGTACAGTTTTTACTTGCACTTGGATTTAGGCTTACACTGGATTTAGTGCTGGATTAGTGCAGTGTGTGAAACGATGATCCAATGTCTTCGATTTGGATAGTACAGAAAAACTGGAAAAATACACACACAAACTGCTGAGTGATGTGTTTTGTGTATCAAGAAAAGGTTTCATGATGATTCTTTGCTGTCATATCACCCAGTCCTAACCACAATAAACCTTATGATACCTTCATAAGCTGTAGGCGATCCATTAATACATTTTGTTGTAAGCTTGTGGCTTGTAGCCACATTAGAGCTGTAATAGAATGACAATTGAATCATCAATATATGAATGTAAGGCACAATTTTGTCTAGCAAGAAAAGTATCAAATAGAGTAATTACTGTATCGTTTCGAAGCAAATAATGAATTTTGTGAATCATTATGACTGTTACTGGTGGTCGAGATTGTCAAAGCCCACTTGTTTGAGGTTATTTTGAAAACTGAAGCCTTCTTCAATATCGGTGTAGCCCAGTTTTGCAGAAACAGTTAACAATGTATCATGCAGCTGTACTCCACTTTAAACCTGACTTCCTCTCTGTCATACAAACCTGTCATCCTACACTAGAGACAGTCTCTAGTGTACATTCCATCCAGAGAGAGAGAGAGAGAGAGAGAGAGATAAGGTGGGGGAGGAAATGAAGGAACGGGGGGAAGACAGCCGGAATAGAAAACAGGAGGCAGGTATGAGGGTATAAATAACGTTTGGTGACAGCAGAAGCAGGCAAGGATTAAGAGAGTTTCACACACAACAATTAGAGCTGCATACGCTCCCGCTGATGATGGATCGCAGGCCAGGAGCCCCGGTCCACTCTGGGGATTTTTCACCCTTGCTCTCATTACATTCGGCTTGGCAACTCTTCTGGGGTTTGGTAGAGCACGGGGAAGCAAATAGGCCGCCATGCACATTCAATAAAGCAACCGACTGAGGAGCAACAAAGCCAGGCTTCTCAGACATCTTAAAGGGTCATATGACTAAAAAAAACTACATTTTCCTTGACTTTTCAGATAAGAGTTTCATACTATGTGCGCATTGTTAACATTCCAAAATGTACCATCCATAAAAGCTGCAAAAACTGCCTCTTTTATTCATGTTTGTGTTGTCACAACCACAACCACATTTGCATTTTGACGCAGCCTACAGAAGTGTAGCCCGTCCATTCACACTGAAGAGATGAGTGATTGTGTTACTAAGATGAGTTACTAGAGTGGAAGATCAGCAGTGACGCTTGGGTCGAGCCGGGCCCCCTATAGCTTGACTGGTCGTGTTGGACGGGTGTGAGTAGGACGGGTCAAAAAGTGACAAAATGGGTCTAGCTGAGTCATTAATTAACTAATATCTCTGTGGGTAGACCAGGTTGATGCATCACTAATGTGCAGGAATTACAACACTACAGACTATCTGCATGTTTGAAAGGAGTGGCTTATTTTTTCGCAACGTTCTTGAGGTTTTTGGAATGAACTTAAGCTTCATATTTCAGCCTGGACTGTTTTGTGAATGACACACGATATAGGTGAGCCTGTCAAAGCGGAGGTCATTTACATATACCAGTCTTACAGGCACAGTAGCGAAAAACAGCCTGTTTAATCCTAAGGGGTAAAGAGAGGTCATGTAACAATGTATTGTGTTGACTTTGGTACAAAAAAACAATTGTGTAAAACAAGACCTTCTTATATGTACTGGATGATATGAGGGGGAGATAGAGCCATCGTCTGCAAGCGAGATGTTGGCTGGACTAATATTGACATGGCGCAACAATGCTCCAATGAACAGGAATGCTGAATCAAGACGAGCTTTTCTCAATCTGCTGTCCATTCTCTTTTCTTTTCCAACACTCACACACACACACACACACATATACAAACACATACATGCCACACTTAGACACACAAACACAAGCCTGGTTTTAATTGGCAAGGCATGAGTCTTCTCTTTTTTTTTGCCGATACTACTATCCATCCCCCCAGTGGCTCGCCATTCTCCGATTGTCAGCAATTTACTCTCCAAAGATAGGCGCAGGTTACTGAAAAGAGAAAGGGAAAATGGAGAGAGAGAGAGGGAGGGAGAAGGCATCTTGCCACATGCTTTAATGTACAATCTACCCTACCCCTAATGTGGAGGAACCCCCACAGTGCTGATAACTCACTATTCACAATGGCACCACATTCATCTTCAGAAAGAAATCGGGGAGGAGGGTTTGTGAATAACGAAAGCTCCAATGCTCATTACGCCTTCCCTCCTTTCTTTTGTGCTTGGGAGGCTGATAACACAGCCCCTCCGTTTGGGAGAGGGTGACCGCTGCATACACAAACCCATATGGACTCCTCTTCCATTCACATTTAGCATTTTCTGCTAATGACTTTATCGGCCTCTCATGTGAAGCCTCGTTCAACACAATAGCTTAATAAGCAACACATCACTTGGTGAAGTGGGACCAAATAGAAAATCGAGAGGAAATGCACAAACACACACACTCACACACATCGCTCAGAGGCACCATCCCCAGTGATGCCCAGATGTGATGCACTGCTTTAATTAGGACAAGGTCCAGTCGAGGCCATTGCTGCGTTATATAAGGCTAGTAAGCTAATGCTTCACTCTTCTATTGACTAATGAAAGCTTCTGAGACACACCGGCTCTTTACGAAACTTAATGAGTTTTCTCTCTACAGGTAGAGTGTGTGTGTGTGTGTGTGTGTGTGTATGAAATAGGGACAGGTTTGCTAATAAAGGGAATCGACAAAGCATGGATGGACAGAGCTAATGTCATGATCCAAGAAAATACCTCCACGCTAGCTAGCTAATTTAATGAAATAGTAGGGCTGAACAAAGAAAGAGGAATGAGGTACAAGAAGAGGGATCTCCCCAAGCTCACACACAGACACACACATGAACACACCACCCAACCTGATCTCAGTTTTCATGCAGCCATCACGAAATACAATTTAATCAAAATACATGCTGCGATCACGATTTAGGGCTTTTTTTGTGCCAGGGCAACGCTTCACTAACCTATGTATTTTAGGGTTAAAGTTAGGGTTAAGGTTAGGGTCACCAGTTACCCCTGATACTGCCGAAAATACAGGGTAGTGAAGCATTATTCTAGCACGGAAAAGTAAAGCGTTGTCCTAGCACGAAAAAAGCCCTAAATTGTGATCACAGCACGTATTTCAAATTGTATTTTGATTAATTGTATTTCGAGATGGCTGCACGAACACTCATGAGACCGGGCTGCACCACCACTGCTTTTTCTCATGTGATTCTAGAAAGTGTCCTGCTTGCGTTTTTCTTTCCTGGCAAACCAGGCAGTGGTCATTTCACTCAACAGACATAAAAAGGCAAAGACAGACCCGCTACTACACAAGCAAACAGGGCACCTTCTCAAATGAATAATAACAGCTGGAACCACCATTGTTTAGACTGCTAAGTTTTCTGGTTAGCTATATTACTCCCACCATATGTTCTGGCTATATTCAAATCATAATTCTCTTCAGATTCTTTTTGCATTCTTCCCCATGTCCAATTCCACCAACTGGGAGGGTAAAAGCTAGCACATGCATCCTTCACGCAAAGCACCACCACATATCAAACTGCTGCCAATACAATGTCACTGGTCAGCTCAACATGCTTGGAGGAGAACTCTGGCTGCTGAGTCTGTTACATCAGTTAACAGATGCCTGGAGGGCTGGCATCACACTGAGCAATTTGGGGGAGAGGGAAGGCTGTCCTATCCACCCAGAGAAAGCATAGATGGCTGTAGCTTTGCCATGGAACTCACAATCTCCTAAGGACAGGACCAACACTTTCTTAGATGCAACACTTGGGAGCCCTGAAATCTGATTTTTTTCTGTTCAGATACAATCTTCATGTCATTGAAAGAACCTTGAAAGGACATTCCAATTCCAGATCCTAAGGCTCTAGCCTGGTCCTCACAGCCGTCCAGCTAATGTGACAGCTGTTTTATGATCAAAAACACATCGTCCACTCTGGCTGTGATGATGAAGGAGTGCACAGGAATGTGGAAGTGGTTTCAGAAACTTTCATTCCCATGCAAGTGAATGTAAGCAAACAGTCCCTTGCATATGGTGGGGAGCAAGAAACTAAGAGTGTGAGTATGTGTGTGAAAGAGAGAGAGAAAGAAAGAAAGAGAGAGAGAAAGAGAGAGTGTGTGTGTGTGTGACTTGAAGAGGAAATATGCTGTCAAAAATCAGGAAACTTAAAAAATACACAGTTGGGACAGAGGAGCAAAGGCAGGAGTGCTGTAGAGACCTAGAAAAAACACTTCATAGTAAGCCTTTATTCTGTAGACATATGCGTATAAGTAGGTGTGTGTATGTTTTTGTGTGTGTGTGTACACAAAATTGTAGTGACAGTGACATACGTGACTATGAATACCTATATCCTACAATTTTCTTGCACATTACTTGCTTTTCAAGAGGTCCGCTTATTACATCCACATAGGTTTTCACTCCTAATTCAATTTTATGTGAATTAAAATTGATTGCCCTGCATTGTGCCTCATTCAAAAATCAATGTGGGTCGAAATACCTTATAAGTTTAGTGTAAATGTGAATGTGCTGTATGCTGAACAGGTGGATGTGTATGTAAACGCTTTGGGATTACCGGATCACAAGGTTTACATACTACACCAAATTCTTTTATTTCAAAAAAGAGAATGTTTTCCATGATATCTGCTGTTTACATCTATGTATTTAATGGAGAGGACAAATGGAAAAAGTACTTGACCCTTGAAAAGCAAGCTTTCTGCTCTACTCCACTCTACTCATCTACTCTATGATATTACTTCCAGAAGGGCAAAGGACCAAAGGGATGTCAGACAGGGAGCATATATTGAACTGCCACACACACAAACACACACACACACACACATAGCACCCTCTGGACTGTCTACTATCTCCTGTCCTAAGGCTGGTACTTCATTTACAATTTTTGTCACAATAAAAAATGTGAAATTGTGAAAGAATTCTTGATTGTGAGTTAAAAACCGCCAGTCTTATGTAATGTTGTTCATCAATAGCCTCTGCTGAATGTTGTGACAGTCGTGAAATGTGGAATCTAAAATCAACAAATAGTAGGACAGCACACAAAGTAAGAGAAGCTAAGCGTAAAGCTGCCAATCTCTTGCACTTATGGTCAGAGAATCTTTATCATATCATTCAGCATGTAACAAAAGACACTGGGCAGAACGTGGCCAAGATTGTAATGGAATTATCTTGTACAGGGAACAAACAATAAACTTATAAGACGTTGATATCACACAACTCCCTTTAGTCATGGACCATATGAGGCCATGGAAAATCCACTGATTCTTTTCGAAAATCTGTGCGTCCCAAGGGGCTATCTCAGGCTGGCTAAGGCTGCGTTAAGCCCTGCTTTTGCTACCACACCCAATAAAGCAGAAAAAGACTAAATGGGACAAAGAGCAGATTCAGTACACACAGGACTCACTCCTTACAAGCTTGTGCCAGCCTCACATAGTGTACAAGAATAATATTACATAAACTCATCCGAGTTTTTTCATGTGCAATGCCCAAGAGGTCCATAAATCCTGATCATGTTCAAGAGTGGATCATGCAGGAGAGGTAAGTAAACTCTCACACTTATTAGAGATAGAAATTCTCATTAATTCTAATAATTCTGCGAAGAAGATGACGGGAAGATGATTAAGATGTAAGATTTGAGAGTTTTGTTGTTGTATGCACAGTATACCAGGCAGATCAAAATGGATCCAGCAAAACTTCAGTCTAGTCATGCTTTTGTCGACAGGGGTGAAGCAGGGAGTGCAGGGTGCTAATACATTTTTGTGTGAACCGTGGGTTTGCAAACCAAAGTTTGCAAAGATTTTGGCTCATTTGCCGCCCCAACAGTTTGGTACACCTATATGGAACTGCTGGCTCTGGGTCTATGTGAGTGTTTCACTGACTCATGACTTGCTAAGTACAGCACAGCAATATGTTCTGGTTAAACGGTAATCCGGACCACTAGCTTTGCTAGCTATAGCGTGTGCCCCATTTAATGAATGCACTCATTTGTTTGCTTACTCCGATGGGCCTCTGTAGTAGTGCACTGGCCAATAACCCTTTGTGCAGGCCGCCCGTGACTTCCCTCTCACCTCAATAAAGAGGCTGGTGATTGAATCAACTGGGTAAGGTCAATAGGACATGTGTTCATTTCCCCGGGTTTGGCCCGTGCCCCGCAGCCACTGAAAAACGCTGACTGTCCCCGCTGACATTTATTGGATGAGAACCACGTTATATTTCTCTCTCTCTCTGTTTTACCCCCCGTCTCCCCAAGGAGCAGGTCCCGCAGAGTGTCACCGTGAATTCCCACTGTAGTCCCTGCTCTCAGCCATGCTTCAGGCTCGGCTGCCTGCACCATCGGTCATCCTGCAGCAGTGTCACCCCACGCTTACTTCCAGTGATGCTTTCAGCCCCAATCACACTGAAGGACAGTTTCCAGAGACTGCTTCACTCGCTCTCTCTCTTTTCCTCTCTCTCTTTCTCTCTCTCATTCATCCTATTTTCTCTTGTTCACTCTCTCCCTCACACACTCTCTCCTTTCTCTCTCATAGTTTTCTACTTTTTCTTATTCCTGATGTCTTTTCTTCTTTCTATCTCGCAGTCTCTCCCCTCTCACTAACTTCCTCACTTTCTTTTGCCGCTCTCTCTCATGCTCTCTCACTTCCTTTTTTCTTGTTTCATCTTTTGCATTCCCTCTCATTCCTTCACATTTTCTTTTCTCTCTCCCATGTTCCCTCTTCCTCCATTCCCTGGCCTTCTGTCTTTCGCCCTCTCACTCTCACTTCCCTCTCTCTTGTTCTCTCACTCTGCTCTCTTAAGCTCTCTCTCATGCTTTTTTTCTCTCTTTCTTCATTTTTCTCTTTCTCTCATATTCCCCTTTTCCTTCTTTTCTTCCTCTCTCTTTCTCTGTCTTTTTTCTCTAGCTCTGCCTCTCTTTTACTCCCTCACTTTCTCTTTCCTCTAACCCCCCAACCCTGGCTGCTTCTCTCTCGTTCATCAACATCTCATGCTCTTCAGGTCTATCTTTCACTCTCCTCGCTCTGTCTCTTTTCCATTGCTGCTCCGTGACACAATCATATGTGTTTTCTGCATAAATACATATCAATGTAAGCCCTTCCCCAGCGCTGCTTCGCTGCTGGAGAACTATTTCATTCTTATGATGTGTTGCTGTCTTCAAGGAGATGCAGAAGGTATGGAACCCCCCTGAGAGTCTGCAGCACACTTACAAATGCACAAACACACACACACACACACACACACATACACACACACACACACACACACGCATCCCCCACCAAACTACTAAGCTGCCATCAGTAAGTTTGATTAGGAGATGCTTTTGAGTCCATCTCTCCATCGAAAGAACGCTTCTCTTTTAACTCCCTCTCAGGAATCTCCACAAAGGAGAATGGATCCTTTTTTCCTGTCCATCAGGAGACTAGAGATGAATCTTAATGACTCTTAAGCGTTCTGGATGCTCCCCCTCACTTAGTTTCATCTTCAAGGACATGTGGGACATTCGAGAAGCTTACTGATGCACTAAAATGAAAGGACAGCCATTACGGCCAAGAGGTGGAGAGAAAGACCAGCTTATCGGCTCAAACTTTTCACCATTAGTTCTCTCGGGCACTCTCTACACCCATCGCGTCCAAACAGTCTTAATCCTGAGCCTCCTGGCCCGTCACTGAGCCGGTGTCCAGGTGGAGCCCGATTCAGCCGGAGAGCCGTGTTTATCCCCGGGTTTATTACACAGCTGCGCTCCTCGGGAAAACACAAGAAACCTCGCGATCCTCTAACAGAGACAGACAGCGAACTCCTGTACAATCAGAGAGGGATTATGTATTTGGAGCCACTACTTTAGGAACGAGTGCTCTTAAGGAACACTCTGGAATCTCAACACGCTCTAAGGCTCTAAAGCTCCAGATAATATCGGCAGGGGCTTTAACACACAAGCAAGTCAATTCACATCGGATAAAGCTGGGCTTCTCCTAAACTCACATTAAAATGAGCTGTGTGTGGACTTTATGATCATAGTTCAAAGTGATAGTAGCGGAAGCTCATACCAAGGGTTAGCATCATGCCTGAACACCAAAATCTATGCAGCGTAGCTAGGTAATTAAATAGACTTGATTATGTGGTTTCTGACACTGTATGACATACTGTAATCAATAAAAATGAACACTACATGCTTTCTGTTATAATAATTACTTGCTAGCTACATTAGTCGGATTACCTAGAGTGCAAAACCAATGTGCAAACAATTTGTGTGTATGCTTGCGTGCATGCGTGTGTATGTTTGTGGCTGAATGAATGTAGATGAATTTGAGCAGCTGCTTCTAAAGAATACGTTCAAACAGAAGCATGGAACTGCATCAAAGAGTGGTCTGAATGTGGCCAGTGAAACAACATGCGCACCCTATGGGGAGCAAGGCCGATACAGGATTTCCTGCTGAGGTGTGAAAATGACTCTGCAGGCGCCACTGTGGGGGTCAGGGGCAGTACGGGGCCCCTAGCTGACTGACTGAACTCCTTTATGCTCTCCAGACACTGCCCGAGACAAGACACCTAACTCTGCCTGGCTTCAGATGACAATATTACCTTTGAAAAGTTTTTGTTGTTTAATTGATTTGTATTACAAAATTCATAAAAGCAAGCCATGTTTTGCTAATCATTACACTATTAAACACAGTTGCATAATTAATTCGATTTCATTCGCATCACATTTTCCATTGACAGGTTTGTGTTTGCGGTCTCTTTTCCCATTTTTTTGATATCAAACACATTTTTTCTTTCCACAACATATTATTCTGTGAACAATCCATCATTATGATCATATTCAAGTCATAACAATAAAAAAAATTTGCTTTACAAACACATACGTTGTATTAACTGAAAGTATGGAATCTGATGTTTAAATCAGATAGTAAGATATAGTTAACATGAAGTTGCTGAGAGTTTACACTGCAGTGGTTCTCTGGACAAGCTGCAATCAGAATTTAGAGCAGAATCAACGCTGGGACAGAGAGGGGTCTGTTCCTTCACTACATGATCGAGTGGTCCATCAATCAGCCAGTCAGCTGACCCTGCGTTCAACTTGAAACAGGCGAGCGTGAGGCGCGTCCCTGCCGGTGATGTCTGAGGGCTGTTGCCACGACGAGTGGAGAAATGGAGAGCAGATAATGGAGTGATAGATGAAAACATGCAGTCACCATGACAGAACTCCCTGCACTGTCCCTGCACTTTCCATTCTCCTTTTTCCAAACAGCTCCTGCTGGATTTCTCTCAGTGAGAGACAGACAGTGGCTGAATATATTAGAGCGACACAAAGTGGAAGGAATTCCATTTCATCACCTTGCTAAAATAATCATCTATGTCATTTTTGGCAAAATTGACTTTTTTGCCTAAATCATCTCCTCATGATGCTGGCCACCTATGGTAAAACTGCCTACACCATCAGTCGATCAAATAATATGATTCTACCACTTTAGGACAAGGGCCTGCCCATTGAAATGAATAGGAGCTGATTTTTTTGTGTGTTTACTGAAAAACTTGAAAAAATGAGTTAGGCAATTATTTTAGCAAGGTGTCGATATTGTGATTTCACTGTGTCATACTGCAACTGCCTTATAATATGTTAATAACCCACCCATGAACTCTTGACATGACATGGATAGATTAATCTGCATTATTTTGACCAAAATGATTTACAGTTGTATATTATAAATGCCTTGATTCATCAAAATCACGCAATTAGCCATGTATTATTATAGGAGCTATTGTCTGTACTATAAGAGTCAATCTTTTGATAGCAGATAAACAAATTCTGCAAAATAATTTATGAAGCCCTAAAATATTTGAGATAAAAGTGCCCGCATTCCCCAGTGTCCACTCTTGCCTGCCCTTTGGCCTTTGATAGTACCTGCTTGCACCTGCTGTGTTGGCAAAAGCCCAGTTGGTATTCAGTGTATTTTTGGAATACTGGGTGTCTCTACCCATTCTGGGGAAAGCGTGACTAACAGACAACAGTGATGCCCTGACCTTTCGCTGGACACAGTGTCAGCAGAAAAAAAAATCCACATTCGCACCTGTTAGCGACAAAACAACAAACCTACAAATAGGCATCAGCTAGCCCCCCACTCCCTCTCCCACTCACACAAACGCTCATTCAAACATCCTGACACATTCACTCACACACACACAAACAATACGACACACCGAGCTGTCGTGTACACAGCCACAAATTCCATGACAGGTGGGCTTGGGGGCACAAAGTCACTTTACAAAGCCTCTGAATGTCATCCCAATAAACTAGTTAGCTGGCTAGTCAGCTAACTTGAGTAAATTATTTTGGCTTTAAGTTCTCTTTCACAGTATTCTGAGGAGACCAATTTTCTGAAAGGCTAGATACATTTACAGCAGCAACTCACAATCATTACAGGGACAGTCCCCCGGAGCAACTGAGAGTTACGTGTGTTGCTTAAAGACTCAGTGGTAGAAAGTGTGGGGTTTGAACCTGCAACCTTGTGGATATCAGGCTCACAGGCAAGTGTTTTAACCACTAGGCTACTTACAAATAGCAAGCTAATCAAAGCACATCCCTGCATCTTTTCTCCTGCTGTCACAGCATTCAGACTGCTTTGTTGAAAAACTGGCTAGCTTGCTAACTAGAATGAATCCTTTTAGAGCATTCTTCTCAGAAGGCTGTGAAACCACAAGCTAAAAAGTTTACTAATACTTAGCTAGATAGCTAGATTTTCAACAGAGCAATTTCCTCAGAACGCTATAACAAAGAGATAATCCAAAACATTAAAAAAGTCTGTTTAGCTAGCCTCCTCAGAATGCTGTGATACAAGTCTGAAAGCTAGCTTACTAAGTACAAGGGATTGTTTTAGGTGTTTCTCTCCTTATCACGGAGATTTGTTGACCCTAAATTTAATCTAAATCTAACCCTTGTGATCTAGGATACAATTAATAAAATGAAGACGTTTTTGAGAGGAGAAGAGAGGGAGAGGAAGGGAGGCAAGGAGATACGTAGAGAGAAAACAAACCTCTCCAGAGAGGCGTCACTTTTTCCCCGACACCGAGCGGAAGACCACACAGCTAGCGCCGGCTATATTGGGGGATGGGACAGCCCGTGTAATAAAGTTAATGAAAGGCAAATAGTCTGGCAAGTAAACATTGATTATCTTTGGAACTTGGCTGCGGGTTTTGAGAAAGGCCAAATTCTCCTCGGTGGGTTTAGTGAGCGAGCGGGGGGCATGTAATAACAGAAATGGAGGGGGGAATGGGGAGAGGGTTCCATATGTCAGACGGGACAGGTGTCCAAATGTGGAAGAGATTGCAGTCAGGGTAAAGGCATTTGAAGCTTCAAGGGCTGCACAATCTGGACAGTACCTACATACTGCATTAATGCCATATTAATAACACTTCACATGGCAAGGATAGGGCTGTTATTTTTGCCAAGATGATCTGCTCATGTGAGCAGAGGTTCATTTGCAGATGTTAGTATTAAAAATGTCAATATTGCAAACAAATGATATACTGTGCAGTCTAACAAGTGTGGGAGTTCCAATGGGAATATGTTCAATAGCATTCAGGCAGCACCATGAAAGATACTACAGACGATCATATGGTTTGAAAGCCAAAGGCATTAAGAGAGGTGAAGGGATAAACATGGCCAGCTTAAATGACTTTGCTACAAATGCAAAGAGGCAAATACACTTACCACTCTATGACAGGCCACCACACTGTGCAAGTGAGGATCAAATGGAGGCATTAATCTCTAATTAGATCTACCGATGTTCCTGTTAAGACCTGGTTCCGGTAAATTTGCTTTTTTGATGAAAAACACATTCCTCACACTCAACCTTGGAGGCAAACCAGTGGAGAGATAGTGTGGGACAGTGCGAGTGTGTGTGTGAGCCAGAGAGAGCATGGGGGCAAAATATTCCCCTTTAATAAAGCATGTCAGAGGAAAACAGCAGCCTTATCAGACATCCTCAGGGTGGAGGAGCTTTAGTGTTCATGTTTGTCATTACATGGCTAGGGAACAGTTTTAGTCAATTTTGTTTTTCCAGCTGGATGAAAGACTCCCGAGTTTCTGGATTCAAGGCAGTAAGACAAAAATTCACATTTATCTTGTGAGCAGCCCAAGAGAAAAACAGAACAAAGCCTCGCTTAATAGCCTAATGTATTCAGTGACTCAAGTTTCACAATGCTGCCTTTCTGAAAAAGTTGGATACAAATATAAAGATATTAAACGTCATTCGGCTAGAATTAAAAATGGATTAGCTCAATCATAAACTCGCAGGTAATTCAGTGAATAACACTACACAGCCTTTCAAAACGTCTTCCCTCACTGGTCTAAGGTTTTTAAGGTTCTTGTTGTTTTCTGCTCCTCATTTGCATGCATAGTTGAAGGGAATGGAAAGGGGGAAGAAAGAAAAGTCAGAAATCAGCCCCCCAGGGATTAAGTGAAACACTTAAGAAAGGCACATTAGAGGATCACCTGTAGTGGAGGGTCAGGTAGCGAGTGACGAGGTTCGGAGTGGTTCACACTGGTAGCACTGAATAAGCCTTTATAATACCTCTTTACCTCCCTCCCATAGCTCCCACCGCTTGTTGAAACAAGGCTTAATCTCAGGCCTTTAAAGAGTGAGCTAATACACTGAGGTATCAAGGTGACCCAAAACAGCTTGGATGCTCAAACAAGCACTGTTATTTCAGTTTTGGAGAAGGGAAAGCTAATAGAGTTGTGCACGAGTGCAACAAATACACTATCTGGGATTAATATGTGTGTCGTAAGGCCGGTCTGGAGTGTTTTTAAAAGGTAGCTAGGGATAAACATGGATATAAAATCATTATGCGGCATTATGCAGTGAATGACACTTGTATGCCTATTAGCACTGCCGTCTGTCAGGGACTGAGGCAATAGAGAGTGAGTGTAATACAGTACCCTGGCTGACCCCTAGTTCTCATTCAGATGCATAGAAAATGCATTTTTACTCAGCAAATAAATGTGAATTTATTTATGACAATATGACAATTTTAATATCAAATCTGGGCACACGCATGTTTTATAAAGAAGGCCCCAGGCTTCTAGTTGTGCCATTACAGAAAGGCCTATATTTTTACCTGCTGTCTTGGTGTTTTTCCACCAAGGTTCAGGAAGCTTTTGAGGAACTAAATATTTTCTTTCCTGAATGAAAACTACGTAGTGGCTGGGCAAGTTCTTGACTGCATTCCATCTACACTGGCGAAATCATGGCTATTACGCAAAGTAACTAACTATATGACTTCAGCAAGCGAATTTCAAACTGTTTTTCTGCAAGTTGAAATCCTTACATGTAACCATTTTTGTCAAACACTTTCACTTGACAGTTAATATCTCAAATGCTTTTGAACACTTTCCTCATGATAGATGCTGAGCAAAGCTTACACACATTAGTTGGTACATCTTCCCATTTTTTATATGGATACGTGCTTTGCTGGTATCCACAAAACTTCTTCTTTTGCTAACTTCAGCTTTTAACATTTTTTTTTTGAATGAGTAGGTTCCTGCGAGGCCTTCATGACCAAACAGCCCCATACAGTACAAAAAACTGCACACCTGTTCTAGAGTAGAAACTATATGTTTCCAAAGAGCTAAATACTTTCAGTACGGAAACACTGAATGTTCCTGGTTCCTGAGAAGGTTCCTGTGGTGGAAAAGTCCCCTTTTTGTCTCATTACCTAGGCCAGTCTGCTGTGTGCTACAATACTGGATGCCCCCCTCCAGTAATCCCAAATC
Organism: Brachyalestes nurse; assembly: GCA_037974405.1. NCBI lineage: Eukaryota > Metazoa > Chordata > Actinopteri > Characiformes > Alestidae > Brachyalestes > Brachyalestes nurse. The sequence goes on from JBBPCY010000035.1 coordinate 5,415,398, forward strand.
AAAGTGATCACACAAAATTGTGGGTGGTTTCTACAATAGCTGCTTATGTGACATGTTCATAAACACCACTTCAGAAACCTCCAGCTAGAGCGGTGTGGCGATTCCTGGAACATCTCAGATTTGTTTTACAAGTGGACAGCAAGGGCACAAACCAAAAACCAAAAGCCACACTTACTTGCTACTTCCAGCGAGGCGTTGTGGCTGACCGCTTCTCCCAGGTAGTTCCTGGCCACACACACATAGCTGCCGTCGTCCGGTTTGCTGCGGCGGCCGTGCACGATGCGCAGGAAGAAGAGTGAGCCGCTGGGCAGGAGCATTCGGTGCGAGCGTGGATTGTCCCGGTCTGTCTCCACACGCTCACCGTCCTTGTACCACTCCATAGTTGGTGACGGCCTCCCCTCTGCCTTACAGTTCAAAGTGGCTGGCTCACCCTTCGACACGATCAGGTCTGAGGGGTGCTCCACGATCCGAGGAGGGTAGTCCTCCTGACGAAGGCGCGATCCTAGCAGGAAGAAGGGCAGATATAATTGAGAGCTATTTACATGACACTAACATAATTGACAGAAGCACTGACTACATTGCTTAGTACTAGTTGCTCATACCAAAAAGGTTTACATGGATTCATAATCAAGGCTGGGTTAAATGTCAAGCTGAATTGTTTCAGTTGGGTGAGGAAATACTTTCGTTTAACTGAATTACACTGGAGATGCTTTGCAGATGTTCATCTTGGCTTTAAGTGATTTTCTGTCTAATGAATTCAGCCATAACATTTTGAAGTAACACTCCTTTTCACATAAATGGACGAAATAAACTAGTGTAGACTGAACAGATGGGTGTATCCAAATGCATTCATGACTGTGATATCATAACCATGATGAATTTAGAACAGCCTAATCAAGTTTGTTTTCCATTGCACAGATTATATGCAACGCACAGATATGTACACACATGGACGTGCAGATAGCCAGTCAGAATGCAGCTTAATGTGAAATCAGACACTCAGTATACATGCAGACAGAGTACCTTAAGCTGAAAACTGTTTTAACTTTAAAAAGCCCATTTCCTAAATTTCTTTATTAATTTTTTTTCCTCTAGGTCTGGCCAGGGCTAATCTACTATATATACCTTAGAGCCCATATGTGAACCATATGGACAGTCTCTTATTTAAAGGAATAAGGAACACTAGGGTTTTCCGTGATATGGGACATATTAACCATAATACAAAACCTAACCTCAGTTCTACACCTAACCATAGCACTGTTTGTGAATGACTTGAGTATTTGAATGTAAGCTAATGGAGACTATTACATTAAAAAGTGCCTAAATAAACAATATCTTTTTATTGTGCTACAATGTAATTGAGCGATGTTGTAAATATGATTTTATACATGATATATATTAACACAGTACATCAATAGTTCATCATAACAATACACTGTACACCAGATTCATAATAATATTCATAATATTCCGAATGAGGCAGAATACTGACGTTTGATGAGTCTTAAAGAAAGGAGAAGAAAAAAGGACAGAGACTGGCATTGTCTGCAGTGTCTCTCCTGTCATTCACCGTGCGGCCAGACGAGCAGCACTATCAAAAAGCAGGGCCTAATTGGCAGCACATCTCAAAAACTCATTTACCCGGCCTCCTACTACGGGGGACTCCCCCCACCGCCGCCTGCTGAGGGAGCATGTTTCTGACACGGTCTCTCACTGAAGCAGCCCAGAGGTGCTTGGAGGAGCCAGTAAATTAATCATGTCAACTCAAACCCATCGCCTCCTCGCAGTTTAAGATTAGATTAATTAAGTTACGTCTCTCTTTCTCTCTCTCTCTCTCTCTCACTCTCACTTTTGGTCGCATGCTCATACTGACAGAGCTCACTGCCACTTTAATGCCACCCAGACACACTCCACCGAACGGCGTGATAAGCCTTCCGAAGTACAAAAATGTGCCGAGCTCATCCCTTTCCCCTTTAATTAGATTTATTAGTCGCATTTTCAATGGAAATCTTTATTTTATCGTCCACAATCATGTCAAACATCTTAATTAACTGCAGTCGGGAATATGAAATTCGAAGGCCCGAGAGACATCTCTCGGAGCCAAGAACAATGTAAAGCGATTAGCTGAGACCACAGCGGAGGGTGTTGTGCGTGGAGGTTTAAGAGGATATTTCTTTTGTCTTAAGCCAATCACTGAACACATAAACATCTCTAGCTGTCTAGGGAGTGAGGTAATCCAAGCTGCATTACTTTCATAGCCTACAATCCCCTGTACTCTCAGTGTACCTATCACCTTTCCACAGGCCAAAAAGCCTGTAAAGTTGGTTGTGGCCGATATGAAAAAAAACCCAATTTTTTTTTAACAACCGAAGAGTGAGAAGCATTCTGGAACTTCCTAGTCTCTCTGTATCTCCTCTAGCTCATACTTTCACTTCTTTAAACTCTAAAAATGGGTCCAGACCGAGCCTGGAACTATATACTGGAGCTACACAATATAGTACATCAGTCGTGTCATCAATTTTGAAGCTGCCGACATGTGGATATTTGTCAGAGCCCTTTTTTCCTATGGGAAAATAAATGTCATTCCCTGTACCAAAAACAAGTCCATATATTTTGTTCTGGAGGTTGGTGAGTAACACGAATGCTGTGACATGCAAAAAAATAGAACACTGCTACACATTAAATTGACATCTTAAGACTAGCAACCTCCCCAAAACACCAGCCAGCTTTACCAAATGTGGTGGTTAAGCTGCTTTGGCAGCACTAGGTTACTGTTTAAGTAGCTTGATCTGTTAAGTAACTATATCTGACTAGAAGCATTTATCTTCACATATATTTACAGTATTCTAAGCATTTTGTCCATATTAGGCAGTACTACTATATTATATATTTTTTATATATGAGGTTATGAACAAGTTACATATGTCACTGAGCTTTGCTGTTTAAATAAGTATTGTTCTAAATAGTAGTAGAAATATTATACATGATTTTAATCTTACTTCTACTACATAAACTCTCCTTTTTCCCCAAGCTTCCCCTAGATTTGGGCTCCTATTTTCTGTAGACAGGACTTGGAGGGGCTATTTTCTCCGGAACAAGGCATGATGGCGCCGGGGCCCGTCCCGTTAATCAGCCCCCATTTGTGAAGAGCCTCCATTAAAGCCTTTGATCCTGTGGTTGGCAGGGCAACGCAGCAATGGCCTCCGCTCTCCACAGTGTGTTGGACTTTTAGGGAATAGTTCTGCGTTTCTAATGTGAGAGAACAGTGATATATTAAAAAAAACCTACGCACACCGTATGTTTTATTAAAGTTCGCCTTTGAAGTCCCACCGTGTTCTCCTATCTGCTTGCCCCCATCCGTGCTAAATTATTTCCTTTCGCAAAAATATCTATGATGCAGTGGGCCGAGGGGCCATTCCTTTAAGGAATTACACATTTGTATTCTGCGAAGTAAGTGGTGGAAAAGCTGCAGAGGGTAGCACTTTTTTTTTCGCCAGGCTCATCTCTGAAGATTAATTATGACACTGGAGTGGTAGTGGGTACGGCGGCCCACATGGGCCGAGCTCCACACACACGCACACGCACACACACACACACCCAGCCTCTAGGTCCCACTACTGCGCATCATCCATCACCATCCCAGCAACTGCCGACTCTGCTGCCCAGTCCTGTGTGTGTGTGCGTTACATCCGTTACTATCTTTCACTAGAAGTGTGAGCGTATGCACAGTGGTCTGCAAGCTTCACTCATAATTAGGCCGCTCAGTGTTTGCCAGATTTTAGCCCCAATATGGTCTATAGCCTTCTTGAAGTGTTACATTCAAATCATTCTGCCTCTCTAAAGGGAAACTCAAAACAGATAAATGTGCAGGCCAAATTAAGATGGTTTTTACTACCGTATGCAGAGGCTACACCAGCAGGGGGGTTGGAGGGGTAGTAGCCCCAGGGCTCCACCCTTGAGGGAGGCCCACAGATGTGACCAAAAGAAAATAAAGAATAGTATAATGCACCAAAATATTTGTAACAGAATTCTGGTAAGTAGTATTTACTTACAGAGATGTACATAACAGAATCGGTTTTATTATTAAGGGAAAAATACTATCTGGTTTTCAGTCAAACTACCCTCTTAGCAAACATACTCTGTAGTGTACTTGATAAAAAACTCCTTTTTTTAAAAAGGGTGGTGTGATCTGCACTGCCGACACGTCACTTCAGAAAAAGACAGAGCTCATTTCACTGGAAGGACATTATTTCTTTATAAGGAATCGCATCGCCATGTCTAAAAAATGTGTCGCAAATGTGGCACTGGAGCACTGCAAGACGTTTAAGACCCTTGCGTGGTGCACAGCGCCAATCAGATTATGAATCATCCACTTATGTGGTGAAAGTGCATTAGGTGCAGACGTCATGGCAGAATTCATGACTGCTGGAATCGAGATTAGACAGCTGTTAACACTGTGTCACTGGACATGGAGTTAACATGGTGTATAACTGGAATAAGGTCATCAGGAAAGAAGGCACACACACATGGGTTTTCGCCTGACCGGTGGCACAAGCACAAAGCAAATCTTCCAAAAAAGCAGCTTCTCTGAGGCAGAACCTCCAGCCTGGGTTCCATCTGTTTTACTGCTGCGGCCACAGACGTCTTTAGGGGCTGTAGGTACATTTAAAAGCTGGATGAATACACTTTGAACTGAGGGATTTTATGTGCATGTGTGTGTGTGGGAGAGAGAGAGAGAAAGAGAGAGGGTAAATCCACATTTGAACAGAAAATGTTGTGCAATGTTAAAGGAATTTGAGCAGAAATACTGGATCCAGATGATGGTGGAAGAGTGAGAAAAAGAAGGGGAAAGATTACTGTCCGGTAATTGCTCCCATTTGCGGCTGCTTTCTTGTACCTGCTTTACCCCTCCAAGGCTAAATGTGGCTATTTAAAGGAGCTATATTTTACATTTTCCCCCCTAAGGTCCATTTATAATGTGTTTTTTTAATTTATATTATTTTTTTCTCTTTAGAAATGACCTCTGTTGGTTGTGCCACATTGTGCCTTCCGCAAAATGTAGCCCAGGCTGAAACACTCCTCATAACTTCAGCATGAATGGGTGGGGCTACACTGCAGAATAGACAGATATATGTAAAAATACTGCTTTCTGAGACATCACAAACATGATAAATTGAAAACAGGCGGTTTTAACAACATGGCTCTCATATATGGGCAGTATGGACTCAAGAGTGAATGATTTATTTTGTTTTTTTTATTTCAAAACTTTTAATAGCATGTCATCTCAGTGTTGTTTTTGTGTTTGTTTGCATGTAAAAAATATGACATTTGTTATTAAGTATGTGTGTACACATTATATTTTGGACATGTTATTCCTATACTCTTATAAAACAATCAGCAATGATTTTTTCATTAAGTGAAATTTGTTCTGATTGTGTGCACTCAAAAAATGAATAATTATTTTATACATAGTGTTAATGGGAAACACAGTAAAACACACAATTCTACACGCTGATCCGTTTTAACTAAGGCCAACATGGACATGCAGGCGGCCTGACAACTCTAAGGGAAGAGAGGAAACAAAGCCAAAGGCCCTAAATGTATTTACAGCGGGATGTTAGATAAGATAGGGTTACGGAACTCGAGGCAGGAGGCTGAGACATGCTGGGCTTTAATGTGGCTGACCAAAGCAGAGGAAACCACCTGACCACGATTTTAAACTCTAGGAATGGGGCAATGCTAAAAACGGTCTGAAACAATGAGACCTCCCCATAGAAGCTGAAACTTATTTTTCGTCCTGTGTGTGTGTGTGTGTGTGTGTGTGTGTGAGTGTGTTTTTATACATTTGCAGGTCCTCCATAGTCAGAAAACCTGTGTGTGTGTGAGAGTGCATGCTACATGACATCATCAGAGGCATGACCGCAATCCTGCTGTTCTTCCATTACCTCCATTTATCGGTGCTTCCTTCTTAATGAAAATGAAAAACACGCAGACACACACATACACGTGCAGACGCCAGCCGAATTAGCACTTGTTAACAAGGAAAGACCCATCTGTATAAGTGTGAGTGCTTTCCATGTCACTGTTTATCCAACAATACAGAACCATTATCGAGTGTAGCGCGTTAATTTGTGAAATATGTTGCAGCGTGAAAGCCTATGTATAGTCAGGGTGATGGGAATAGCTCAGTGGAGGGAGGAACAAATCAATAGGCAACGGTTTCCAGTCAGTTTAATCCTAACATTGACTCACACACACACACAGGAAGAGAGCACTCTGATGAATTGAGGCCTACAATATGGAGGCCTTCATCTCTCCCACACTCTTACACGCACAAACACACTCTCTCTCACACTCATAGACAAACACACACTCTTACAGCCTCACAAACACATTTCCTCTCATGCTCTCTCTTCTCACTGAAGAAATGAAGCAAAGAGGTTGCTTGACTTACAAACCAAAACTGTGTCAAAGTTCAATAAACAGCATTTAATGCTGAAGAAACAAAGCTCCTCTGTTCTGATGCTCTACTAATGCACGGATGTACATTTGCATTTTCTTTGCTGCTACAGTAATTGTGCAATTTAAAAGAGGAGAAACCACCCCTTCCCATGGTATAGTCTCTTTAAAATAAAGTGGCCTCTTATAGTCATGGGTGAACACAACACAGCACACATTGTGAACAATATAAAATTATTTGTTTGTATTTAATCCATTCACCAAGTCTCTTTATCATGTTCAATACTAGTACAACTTCAGAGCTCAATGACAGGAATACGTAAATAAAATAAAATTGTTTCCACGTCAATTAAATTAAATTAAATCAACACAGGTCTTGCTAAAAGCCAGTAAAGTGACAGAAGACGGAATATTTTGTATTTATGTGGACAGAAACAGAATAATGCAAATTATATGAGTCACTTTTTCAGTGTACAGCTATATGCAAATGTCTGAGTGCCCTTTAGTAAAAACAAAATGATTTCATAGTGTAAATAAGTACAATCGTGCCCACTTGTGATCTCAATTTACTTTATTAAGAAAAAGATCATAAGACATGTCCTACATAATTTTTTTTTCCCCCAATATGTTAAACTTGGCTAAACTGAAACTGTCTGCTTAGAATGGCAGAGAAAGTATTCCTGCTGAGGATATGAACTTACTTTTGCAAATGACTGCCTATCATATCATCACCTTGCTAAAATAATCATTTTTTGGCAAAATCGACTTTTTTGCCTAAATCATCTACTCATGATGTTGGCCACCTATGGTAGAATTGCCTACACCATCAGTCGATCAGGTAATATGATTCTACCACTTTAGGACAAGGGCCTGTCCAGTGAAATAAATAGGAGCTGATTTGTTTTTTTGTGTTTCCTGAAAAACTTGAGTTAGGCGATTATTTTAGCAAGGTGTTGATACAAACATTCCTATTCATGAATGCAGATCACCCTAATTTATAGTCAGGGTTTATGCAATAAACTGAGAAAATCTATAAGAACTTCTAGCAAGACTCAGACGTTGCACCAGTCTGATTCCAGGCAACAGATCAGAGCGATGTCACTACTAACTTCTAAAAAAAGAATCCAACTCAATCCTCTACCAGATCTAGTCTGAAACAGCACACACTTATATCGTGTCATGTCATATTGTTGGTTGTGTGTTACTTCCAGCGGGGTTGTAGAGTTTAAATTAAAAGCAGCTCATTTTAAATCTCGGAAGCTTTTATACTAAATTTTGATACTGATATCAATATCGCAAAAGAAAAAGTGAAATCGTTCCATCTCTAACTCATATGAACCAAGCCAATAATGCCTTGTTTCTTTTACAGGCTAAAATAACTCAGTGGGCCATATCATTGTTTAGATCTCCAATACGCACTACCCTGCCTCATTTGACCCGCCCAGACTGCTTCGCTCGTGAGACCGTGGTGTAATTTGTGTGGTTCTCCCACCAAAAATAGGAAGAATGAGCAAAGCTCACATAGCGGCACACAAAACTCCCTGAAAACAAAGATATGACAAAAGCAGAATGTAGCAGTGCAAGACCACCACAGGGCAAAATCCACTAGATTTAATTTGAATTACAATTAAAATGAGCAGGGAAGATATTGTGTGTCCAGTATGTGTGTGTGTGTTAGGGGGGGGGAGGTGCTCTGAGCTTGTTGTTCTCCTTGTTTTAATTGTGTTGGGCCTGTGCCTAGGGGAACGGGCAGGAGTGTGTGTGTGAGGGATGGTATCTCTCTGCTACAGGTGAGCCTCTCTCTGCCTGTGTGCCCAGAGAAAGAGTGCAGGCCTTATCTCCAAAGAGCCAGTAGTGTACACACACACACACACACACATACACACACATTCACTCACACACACACATACTCACACGTAAGGCGCTTCAGATACGTGCACATTCAAGGGCACATGCTTGCAATCACACACATAAACGCATGCACGTTCACACACATGAATAGATGCCAAAATATGCATGTGCATGTAATCATGTGTAAACAGCCACGCATAAATATCCACCCCTCACCCACTCGTAGGAGCTTATGGACATTCGTACACACACACATGTATGAATGAATGCCAAAATAAGCTTTACATCACTGTTGTACACTAAACTTCTTAACTCCCAAATGTCAACTTTATTGGAGAAGGAAGAGCATTTTGAACTTCAATGTATGTTGAAGGGAGATTCCACCAATGTCTCAAAATCTCCATAAATGTTGTTCCATAAATGAGATATAAACCAAGTCCTTCTGAGCGTTTTGATGTGAAAGTGTTTTCATACTTGAACTGTTTCAAGACGACTCCGACCGCTGCCTCATGGTCTTCTCTGCATATGTGAACACGTCAAACAAACTCAGACCCCTCTAAACAGTCCCGAAAACAAACCGAACTCGGACCACCTCTCGAGACAAAAGGAGACGACGTTTTATAGTTAAAGAACTTAAAGGCTCGCTGTACACACACAGTCAGTCTTCCAGCACTTCACGAGAACAAAATTCTGGATAAAGGCTGCCTGTGGGTTTGTGTGATCTCGAGAAGAGACCGCAGTAATAGCGCATTAAAGTAATGAGCAACGAGAGCCCATGTGGTCTTACCATGTTAAAAGGTGATGGTAATCACGCAAGCAACACAGAGTTAAACCCTCACTGTAAGAAGAACTCAGGAGGTTTATTGCCTTTGTAAGACATATAATACTGTATAAAAAAAAACCAAATCATTTGGATTTCACAAACAACAGCAACAGTAATGATTTTAGCAGTTTTGTGCTACTGCTGAGATCGGTTCATATAAACTTTGAGGAAAAACCTTCCTTGACATTGGAATTTTGGTGCTGCTTATGTACTTTTAAGACCATAAACCCATGGATAATGGGTTAAGTAAAGCCTTACCTCTATCGAAGCCCAGATAATCAAACAGAAACTCTGGACATGTTACTAGAAGAACAAATTTATAGAGAAAGACAATCATGCTTGGAGAAGTTGAAGGTAAAAATGATGGTGCTCAGCAACAAAATGGATGGATATAATCAGAGATACCATGAACAAACCACTAAAAAGACTAAAGATCCAATGGGAAGACGATATTCTCTATAAACACTGTCTATATCACTGCATAGAGTTGGAAATAACATGATGGTAATTTACATGACAATAGTAGAGACACGCAGCCACTGGTGGTGGAGATAGGGACCAGGGGTCAGTTGCATTAGACAACGAATTTGGCCATAGACTTTTCTTAAATGAGATGCGTCTCTGTGTAAAATCTCATCCCTGATTAAAGAATAAAGTAATAAAAAATCCAATATTGCAAAGTGAATTTAAGTTTCTGCACATACATTTTTGACAGTTACTTGAAACGTACAGCCTCAGTATCTTTAAATGTAAGTGGTCACAAGGATACTGACAACACCATCGTAGCCACTGCATCTGCTGTCCTAAGCCACAGCTGAAACTACACCCGTTTTTAAATGTAATGTTGATGATGGTAACATGGTGTTAAATCTGAAAAAAATATATCTATTCGAGCACACACCCTGCAGGCACCTCGTTCACGGTGAATGTATTTGAAATATAGGTTTTCGGTCAGCACATAATCACGAAGCTGTCAGCAGTGTAATTTCATGTAATGGCTTTCTGTGATGCCTGGCTCTTATCACATAACTGTGAATTCAATAAAACAGAGACTTTCACATCAAACCACCCTGAATTACATGTTTTACATATTAATAATTTGATTATGCAGAAAGTGAAAGTGCATGCAATTGTATACAGATGTGCCTAAAAACGCATACAACATGCACATATACAGGTGCTTTTGGGCAGACACACACACACATACACATATAGCCACAAACACACTGTTCACAAAGAAAGAGGTGAAGACCAGCAGCAGATAGGAAGTAGTGTATGTTCAGGAGTATAAATGACAGACAGTATTTTATCATGCCCCCCACCCAGACTACATTAGTGCATCTGCTCTCACTCCTACTCCTGCTCAGTATAAACACGTGTATCCATTACACCCTTGTGTGTTTGTGTATGTGTGTGTGTGTGTGCCCACGTGAAGGCCTTGCATTTGACTTGTCAGGCCAAGAGCGCAATTGTCAGTGTGGCGAGGTTGGTGGTCTCCTTTTCTTTGTCGCAGAAAAGAGGAGGTTTCGGTTGCCCCAACAATTTGCAATGGCATTTGGATGGAGGGGATATAAACACTCGACTAGAAAAGATGAAGTATCAACCGCAAAATCAAAACCACCGCAGTTGGGCTTACACACACCGCAGCCTCTTTGTGTAAGAGAACCCCCACAGGTAAATAAGCTCACAGTCTCCCTCTCTCTCGCTGTCACACACACACACACACACACACACAATGAGTTACGCAAACTGATCTAAAGCCAAAGAGTTCAACAAGTGTCATTCTCTGATAAGCCCGAGTGTAACATTACAGTTCTGGCTGAGATTCACAGTCAGTTAAACCACTTTAAGAGCACTCCTGAAACAATGTGTGTAATTGTGTTGGTTCCTTTCTCCTGGAATGCAAAACACACTCGGCACGGCCCACGGCCCTCGGCGTCTGGCAGCTAGTGGTGTGAATGTAACGGTGCACTGAGAAGTATCTGTCTGAAGGAGGTGATTCAACCCCTTTTCACACTGCGGCGGAAGTTGTCACAGTAGGGAAAATGTGACAGCGGAAGTGACACTTACGAACAAGAATGTTAAGGACTCTCTTGATTCTACATCCTCACTAAGACATCTATTAAATTTTCTACATTAAAAGTAGGATGCTGACGACTCCTGACTAGGCAGCTGGTGGTCTAGTGGTTAGGGAGTTGCCCCTGCAATCAGAAAGTCAGAAAGGGTTTGAATCCCAGGACTGCTAGTGGCACCACTGAGGTTCACTTGAGTGAGGTACCGTCCCCCGCTGTGTTCCTGCTGCCCCCTGCTTCACTTGGTGAATGGGTTAAATACTGAGAAGAATTTCATGCTGTTCACACTGTGTGCTATGGTGTGTTTAAATATGACTAAAATGGACTTTCACTTTTTACATTTTCACTTTCTACTTTCCACAAGTGAGTGGGACGGATTTGATGAAGGTAAAAGGCTTCCTGTAAACAAGAGAGAGACTATGTGTCATTATCTTTAAATAGTACTGAAGTAAACATTGTCATATAAATTAGATTACATTAAACAGGAATGTAATGTGAGATCATCCTCGTTTCTCTGTCGCAACAACTTTTGTAAAAGTGAATGCGAACATATAAGTGAGTCCTGCATTCATGTCCATAGGAGCTTCCACTGCTGTTATACTTTCCTTTCCAAAAAGTGTGAAAGGGGTTTATTCTAAAATGAAATACTTACACTACCAGTCAAACGTTTTTGCACTCCACAGTTTTTATTTTTTTTTACATTTATTTATTTTTTACCACATATCCACTTATTTCATAAACTGCAGATTTTATGCAGAGTTTATTTCTTGTTAAACATTGGAAAGTTGTTGAGTGAAGAACTATAAATGAAAATATTTCAATTAAAAGTTTCCTTTATAAGATGAAAGAATCTGTAACAATGCATGTCTGACTTCCTATTAACTGGTCGTGTGGTGATGCAGAGTCCAATTCTAGACTGTCCCTTAACTTTAAATGCACTCATTAATAGTTCATCCCATTGGCTGTCACTTAAGTCGTCAAATATCCAACACACTTCTACATTATAATTGGCTTTTTATATGTCAATAGTGATTAAATAAAAATATGACATTTTTTGGCTAATAAATGTACTCAAAAGGCGAATGTGCTGTAAATGCATTTGTTAGCAAAGAATATTGGGTGTATTTTAAGTAAATATTCAGTGCCAAAAACGTTTAACTGGGAGTGCAATTCTAACATATGAATCACGATTCATTATATGATTCAATAAGTATTCCAGAAGTATTTTTTGCCAGATGTAAAAAACAAAAAAGAACGGTTTTAGTTGCTAATTCACTCTAACGTTTCAGTAATCAGTCAAATTTGTATAAAAAATATTCCCAAATCGTACTTGAAGAATCAAAATGAATTTAACTGTGTTGAAATTTTATGTGAACCAAGAACAGTTCTGTAAAGTATGCACCCTTTCATCAATAAAAATCAAGTTTAGGTGGATTTTTTTTTTGCCTGTACATTTTGTCAGTACTTAAGTTGCTCCTCTAGTCACATTTATACATACAGTGTATTTTTAAAAATAATAAGTTCCTTAACAGCTGGAATGAAATGTCGGTCGATTCACTCCTAATTACAGCCCACAGCCCTTCCTGAGATGGTGACCATGGCAACGAGGGCATGACCTAATAGTGTCAAGTTGTTTGGATTGGTCAGTGAGAGCAGGTGTGTATGATGAAGGCAGGTTGAGGTGAGGAGGATTACCTTTGGGCTTCTGAGAGTGTCCACAGCCCTGACACTGTGACACTAAGGAGAAGAAATGTAATCTATCCATCCCCACCACTCTCAACACCAGCAATGTATAGACACGCGCGCACACACACACACACACACACATACAAGTCAAATGTCACTGCCTGAGAGAACAGGGCATATTATTGGGTCTTTGTAACAATGAGTCCTGTGGCTGTTTTCTATATTTGGCATGAACCAACATACACACACACACACAAAAACAAAAACACACACCAAGATGGGAGCTGCAGAACACTTCCCCCACCACTCCTGCTTCTACACACGCAGCCCAGGAGCTGAGGTTAACACCATCTGACACAATTACTGCAGCCCCAACACCAGCCAGGCCTAATTTAGTTGGACAGATATGGACAAAAAAGGCCATGCTACGCAGTGACGGCTTGTTAAAAACAATCCCATTTGTCTGTAAACGTCAGTTTGCAAGCGGCTCTGATCCGCACGCTTGATCCGGGATTAGAATACTCACTTTTAATGGCCTGAAAGAGACTAGAGCTGGCTCGGTGTTGTTGTTGCGGCTGTGTTCCTTAATAAGATCACCCGTCTATGGAGTGCCACAGCTGGAATCTTGCACAACAGTGGTAAAAGCTCCTGGGGATAAGGCAGACTTGAACAAACAGGGTCGAGCTTAAGATGGGAATCGTTCTCAGGTCATCCAAAGTGCATATGGATGCCGTCGATGCTACTGGTCTGCAATGAAGATGGTTTAGGACATGCAGGAAGGCCTTAGCATCAAGTCGATATTAACAATGGTGAAACTGAATTCTATTCATTTACTCCGTATCTAATTATGCCACATATTTTCTGCATAATTCGGATGTTATAATGTAAATTAAGTAAGTCAGAGCACCAAGCACCACTGTTACAAAATAAGTCGGACTCTTTTGAATTCTAAAACTGAGCATTTCACATCAGCGAATGACTGAATGACTTTATTTACATCTTAATGGCTTAATTATGCAGAAATGTAGAAAAAAAACTTCTCGAGTGTGTTCATCTCATTGCTATTCACCACCAGTTCCCTAGAACAGTGGTTCTCAACCTTGGTCTTGGAGGCCCCCTGTGCTGCACATTTTGGCATTTTTTCCATCTTATACAGCTATTCAGCTGATTAACACAGTTTTGCTGAGTTGAAGGGGTGGGGTGCAGACTAGAGGGCAGGGTTGTAGAAGTGTTATAAATTTGCAAAAAAGAAACCCATTGTCCAATGACAAAGTTTCTAAGGGCTGCTACCAACCCTTTGTATGTGAGACCACGTGTCATATGTGTGATGTTTTGTACTTGATATCATCTGCAATGGCAGAAAAGTGTCACTCGCTCCTCAAACCGCAACTACTGCAAGTAGAACACATGAAACGATTTGGGCTACTGGGTATGCGTCACACGGAGAGAATGCTCCAGAAGTCGGGCAGGACTGATATTAAGCGCTCCTCTTCGTCTTCTGCAGCCCCCTGCACCCTATACTTATAGCACATGAGCTCATACTCCAGGGAGTGTTTATGGAGCGCCTCTCCGATGGGAAATGGCGACAGCGAAAACAGGCCCGTATCCAAGGGGAAATGTTCAGTGGCCCAGCGGGGACTTCGAGTGAAGAAACTCAGCTCCAAATGTCCGCAGTTAACACCGTGGACTTAAGGCGGACATTAGTTGAGAATCTGAACCTTGAGAGGACAGTATGCAAGTCCTGTTTTATCTCTATCCTCTCCACTTTTTCTTCGCCGAGATTTTTAATGACCTCTTGCATGTGGTTTTTCAGGAAAAAAAAACATCAAAGCTATTTTACTCTCTGATTGATCTAGCGTGTTGCAATATTCATGTTCATCAGGAACTGCCCAAAAGAGTTCGTTGACATCGGTGGTAAAGCTGCCCTTGGAAAAATCTGCTTAAAGTATCATTTTTGAACCTAGACACTTGCCTTGCTAATGCTCGTAAGACATGAAAAGTCGTGTCAAACTGGGTGCCAGGGGGATGTTAAAGCACAGTCCCATCCTGTGGGAGCAAATAAAAGGGCATTCTTTCCACATCCATGGTCAAGACCCTCAGAGTGGTACAGCTGAAGCCTGGCTGGGCTTTTGGAACGCACTCGCAGAATGCCTCGCATTGCTTTTCCAAGCTATAAAAACTACAATTAGCCTGGCAGCTGTGGCCTGTCATTCACTCAGGTATGAAAAGTGGAATAAGGGCGCATGGCTGTGTGTGGCCCTTGTAAGGTGCCTTCCCCTCCCTACAAACTCCAGGCTAATGCAGGGTAAACACAGCATGCCGCCGGCACACACAAGGTCTCTGAGCGCCAGACTGCTAATGGATGAAAAAAAATACAGGCATACACTACCAAGTTAAAAGAGAGAGCTAAAATGCAGATACCTAAAAAAAAGTCATACACTTTATGGTAAGTAGAAAAAAATCTGCCTTAAAAATTCTGCCTTAAATGTTGCTTAGAAAGCTACTCTAATACTGGCCCACATAGCACTATGGTCTTTGTGGTCCTATCGGTATCAGTATTGCCACTTTTGATTTCTTAATACTCAAATTAATTAATGCATGAGTTTTGGGCTGATTAGTACTAGCCTTCTTGGTTCTCTTTTCTTTTAGCAAAACATACCACTCTAAACTAGCATTTACATAATGTTCCTGATTATAAGCAATAATTTACATTTACATGATTAAAATCCAACACAGATCAAGTATTAAACTGGACAATCACGTGTTTGGAGCAAAAATCTTCAGATTTTGACCATGCAGCCCTAGTTTTGTTGTACTTGCGACCGGTTGCTAGAAGGCGGGTGCAGTAAAGTATGAAATATTGGACAAGACTAGACCAGACACTCACAGGCTTATTAGGGACACATTTTCAAATGTCACGCTCAGGAAAAAAAGCTTATTTGCTTGGCAAATTGGGCTAGGTCTCTAGGTGGGCCTGTCTGGGTGCTTATAGATGTGTGTTTATGAGAGTGTGTCTGTCTGTGTGTGGGGTGCCTCACTATGTGTAATTCTGAACTACTTTTTATTCCAAATCCTCTGCCTTAATTGCTGCGTTGGCAGCAGCAAAGACAGAATGTTTCTGTCGGTCTCTGTCTTCTTCCCTCACTTTCTCTCTCTCTCTCTTTGTAAGGGTAACATAAAACAGGCCAGGGCACAGGCACTGCACATGAACCCTATTTACAGGACGGCATGAGTAGCGATGCCATTTTATACATTAACCCTCTGTGTTTTACAGCACACCACCCAGGTCATCTCCATAAAGACAGGGGGTAGAATCAGGATGAATGGCCGGACTCCTGGATGTTATTGGACTGAATGGGAATTAAATGGGATCATAAATCCGCTGAGGCTTGGAGATTCCGAGAGGGAACCTATTTCAAGTGGACGTGGATGGCAGATGAGGGACATGGAGAGCAGGAACACTAAAGCGATCCGCTGAGCAGCTAAGCGGAATGAATGGAACACTGGAGAAATGGCACCGAGGCCTAGAGCAGGCTCTATAAGACAACATAAATATTTGGAGGGGGGAAATTAAGAGCAGGCCAAATGCTGCCGAAGTGTTCCTTTTCTGGAAATGTCCGTAGAAATACATCCATTACCTCGTTAAAAAGACATTTCCTGCCCTCGTTGGTTACTTCTGGGAAAGAGCTTCTCCTTGTTCCCTTGATTGTCTGAACTGGGCTGCACAACATAGAAAAACAGTATCGACTATATACGAAAGGCAGAGTATCCATTTTTAGAATCAGAAAACTTTATTGATCCCAGACAAAATTGCTTACGCTACGACTGGACACCATAAAATATAAGTCAAAACAGACCTTTCCAGAATTAGTCTAAAAATGCTCGGTACTAAGTACACTATGCTGTGTACACAAAATGCTGTGGTCAGCAAGAGAGGTGGATATACTACAGAGAAATACTTCGTATTTCGTTCCATTACATTTCTTCAAAGGTGGGCTTGTCTGTAACACTAGAGCTAAAACATGTATGCTAAAGAGGATATTTCCACAGTCTTAAAACTATATCTGAAGCCTAAAAACAGCATAGACCAGCACAGCTGGTTACCAGCAAAACCAACATATGCTGTGTTTAGGATGCTGGTACACTGTCATCAGAATTGTGTGCCGGTCTACTGGTCACCAGCAAAACCAGCATATGTTGTGTTTTACATCCTGCCATGCTGGTCATTCAGACCAGCAGTTACCAGCACTAACCAGATGCTTTTCTCTGCAGGGATATTGGGGTCTTGCACTAAACGTATGACAAATATAACTCATCTTCTTTCTACCACCACAAAACATATGAGAAAGCAAATAAAAGCACCACATGTTTCGCCATGTCCTGGGAACTGATTTTAGCATGCTAGCACCTGATTATGCCCCTCAGTAGAACAGTTTAGCTGTTAGGCCATTGTGCTCCAGTCCTTTTAGTGGGAGGGTCATAGACATAAATGCCCCATCCTCATGAGCCAATGACTCCTCCTCCTATTGTTTAGAGCCACAAAGAATTCCCCTTGAGCAGCACATCTGCAAAACAACCTCTCCTTTCAGGCTCTTAATGCCAAATGAAGAGAGAGAAAATCATTTGAACAGGGTGATAAACTTCAGCAGAGCCACAGACTACAATGGCTACTACTTTCATTGCTCTGAAGAATGTTCCCTGTTTTGTCTTGGGGCTGTGTAATTACCTGACCCCTTTTTGAAAGCACTGAGCTAATGTCAATCACCCCCACAGGACCTATTTTCATGATGGCATGACATTTCCTAACATGTTCCTTTTCCATGCCTTATCTTTCTCAATCATTGCTACTTAGGCCTTTCTGATTCTCAGCTTGCATGAAAAGCAAGAGTCAGCACGAAGGATCCCAGTTGGCGGCTATCGTGTCTGTCAGAGCAGCTCTCTGTCTGTGAAGAGTGAGGTTTCAGATGTTTAGTTGTGGGTCCAGTGAAGCACAAAAAAAAAAAAAACAAGCGGCAGACCACTGCCGCCATCCCTAGAGCCCTCATCGCAGTCGCTCTGCTTGGAGCACACTTGCACTGCTGGTCTTGGCCAGCAAAAATCAAGGTAAGCTGGAGCTTGGCTTGCCGATGCTAAAATGTCAGGGAGAATAATGGTAAAGGCTTCTTCGCTTGTTCCATGGGGGGTTTGTACACATTATCTGTTGATCCTTCGCCAGGATCTCTTATGAGTTCATTATTTCCCCACACGTCCTCCGGAGAGGAGAAATGTCAGGCAGTGGTAGGACTGCTCCATATCCAGCCTCTTGCTAACCTCCCCTCCCCTTATTCCCCCTGAGCAGTTTCCACCGATGAGGTAAGGTTTCAATTTCAGACAGTCACAAAGGCATCAGATTCAGCTTGAAGTAGCAAGTTTGAGGCTGTGCGGCACGAAAAAAATGGCCTGGCGTTCGGCCACATGTTTGATTCAGATCTAGATTCCCCTCATAGGAGAGAGAGATGGAGCCGGATTGTAACCTGGCCACAGCCCAGGGACCAGGGATGCGTTTCTCCTGCTCAGGATGATGATAAATACGTGCACCATTGGGAAACAGCAGAGACGGACATCTCCCGCCGGATGTGCAATGAACAGAGCCTCTCAGGTAACACAGCTGACTAAGACATCCATCACATAGGACACCGAAGGGGGAGTGTATTAATGAGTCTTAATCTACCTTCTGTGACACGGAACTGAGCAATTAACCACACCTACTCCATGTAGCTCTGACACCAACACAAACTGTGTACATAAATGCTGACACACACCTGTGGATGCAGTCAAAGTCCACCATACACCCTAGATCTCCACATTCTGTTGGTATGTTCCCCTTCTGGTGTAATTACTGCCTCTACTTTTCTGGGAAACGCCTCTCCTACATGTTCAAATGTTGATTTGACTCCAGCCACAAGACCAGGCATTGTTGTTTGATTAGATCTGGTTCACAAATGGTCCACCAAATTCCTTCCAAAGGTGTTCAATAGTGCTACATTAAGCCAAATAACATTGGCATTGCACAAGGCAATCTATCTACAATGCTTTTCTATGGAGATTACATGGCAGCGTGCATGTATCAGCAATCAGCAACGGTTGGTCTTTAAGTAACAGACTGGGTGTCTAAATACTTTTGGATATTGTGGTGTATCTTTCGGGCTCTCCATCTCTCATCTGGACCTCCACATTCTCTTGACAACATGTATCTCTCTTGCTCTCGCTCTCTCACTCATTAGGAATCTGGAGATAGGGAGTTCAGCCGGGCAGCAAGTGCTTGTGCTGATAAGGCAAGCTCCATTACAAGGTCAACTGCTGGTTAATTAAGCAGAGAAGAAGCTGGGGAGCGGCCGGTGCAGTAACGAGGTTAGCCTAGGGCCAGGGTTTTAAAAGACAAGAGCTGACAGAGATCCAGCACTGCAACACCACTCATTCATTCAGGCATCCAGCACTGTAAACCTGATCTTACTGAGGCTGTGACTGAGAAGAAACAGGTGCGTGAACTCTGCAGCTGGACATCTTTCTCTTCCTGGATGTTTGTCTAGGCTGCCAGATGTATTGTGCTTGTGTCTGGTAACAAGACAGCACATTATCTGGAGCCTCATTACACCATTCAGCCCCAGCGCTAGAATGCTCATCGCCAGATCAGTTCAAGCCAAACTGCACGAAAGCACGATGAACTGCCACCACCAAGGCTGCACCCAAAGGAAGAAAATTAGGTCATTGTGGATGCTGAGTCATTTATAATCCTCCTAATGATCCCAATTAGACAGTCACAGAGACTTGTATGGAAGCAAGAAAGGAGGGGGAAAAAAGGAAGTAATCTTTTTGTCTAAGTGTGTAAATGTGCATTTAATTGGGACAATTACCGGGAGTCTTCAACGCGTCGTAATCAAGAAATAAAAGAAATCGTCTCCTTCTTTTAAATTCTGGCAAGTCCCTAGACAGTTTTACACAAACAAACGGGAAAGGGAAGTCGGATTTCTATTAACACATGGATGCGATACTGGGATATCAACCGCGTGGCTTCATATCAAGAAGAACCGCCATCTGGTATGGGTTATGTTTAAACATACAGTGAGTGCAGTACGAAAAAGAGAAAGGCCTCCACCCTTTCCCTGTCTGAAGAGCCTTTTAAAAGCGTCATCTTTCCTTCCCCATCTCCTCAACATAGCTACATCTTCCAGACAGTAGGGCTGGACCAAAGTGCACCTTAATTTAATTTCCGCATGGAATAACGTTCTTCTCGTGTCTTCATCTCATCCTCTTTGTCTCTCCATCTCTTCCTGAAGGTTCTAAAAGGAGCATCACATTCTTCTGAGGTATAACCTCAAAGTGGAGGGACAGGTTGAGCGACTTTCCATTCCACACAATTATCTGATCTAGTAGAGCCTTCAGATTCACTCATTACACATGCTTATCACTGGCTCCCAGCCCGGAGCCTTACAGCAAGCCACTAATAATAGATCAGCATATTAAGGCAAATTAACTTCGTTTCAGGCTCTTCTAAGAGACAGAGTCACTCATGGGAAAGCTGTTCATTAGGGTTCAATCTTGCCTTTAAGCTTTGAAATGTTTATCTGGGCTGTCACTAATGACTGAGTGAAGGAAAGGGGAGTGGGGAGAAAGAGAGAGAGAGAGAGAGAGAGAGAGAGAGAGCGCAAAAACTTGGGATGTGGGGATAAAGCAGATTTCTTGTCCCCCTCTGCCTAACGAGTTTAAGATGTTTCACACATCCTGATTCGCCTTAATCCCGGCTTTAATTAAAGAGCCGAAGTAATCACTAAAGTGTGTGTGCACGTACGTGTGTATGGATCTGCGAGCATGTCCAGGAACATGAGGAAATGAGAGGGCTTCCACGTGTGTTTGCGTGAGCAAGAGCACATGCTGGAACGCTTTCATGGTTCTTTTCATTCTGGTAAATTTCTGGACGAGCAAACACACTCACACACGCCGGCGTGTTTGTGTACCTGCAGGTGATCGATCGCTGTTTCACCTCATCAATCGATAGGCACACTGAAGCTGGCGCAAAAGGTTTACACAGAGCTAAATGGATATCTGTGACCTTTGATCCTTCGAGTCCCTGACATTTTATCCCTGACCTTTGAGTTGATGTAGCTTGGACCTCATGGCCCGCAACCACATAAACAGATCCACCTTAAAATTCCCCACTTGTATGTGTGGGTGTGTGTGTGTGTGCCATGGCCATCCATCCCCGGTGCAACTGAATTAGCATTGTGGGGGTGGTGCTGAGAGAAGCCTGGAAAGCCTGGTCATTAATTGGCCCTGTGGAGCCTGCTGTGCCGTGTCACGCCGGCTGTCAGGAGCCTCCCAGGAATGAAGGGAGGGGACGAGGGGGGCTGTAAAATTAATTATGAGCAGTTATGGTGCAATCTGTCAAAATTTGTTTTTAGCTACTCCCACCTGGTCAGGTTGAGCCCGGAGACTGATGGCATGTTGGCATGCTTGTGTTTGTGTGTGTGAGTGTTAGCCATGACACATCACCACATTCTACGACCTAGTTGGCGAAACACCCATTGCTATAAGCTCACACTAACTACACTTGAAGCACCCCTGAACTTTGCTGCAAGGCTCGGGGATCCATTACAATTAGCAGAATTAGATCAGCAGGTAGAGAAAGTCCCAGGAAGTAGGCCAGGATTTGCATCATCCACACAGGAACGTTCGTTCTTGCTTACAATAGAGCCCAGGGTTAGAGGTGAGACAGAGCAGCTTAAAAGATGAACCAGTTTCTGTCAATTCCTCTAAGTAAGGATCCATGCTTCTGGCAGGTAGAGGCCTGGCAGAGAGAAGAAGGATTATCGGATCATAAGTCTCATGTGAGAACTATGCTGCTCCCAGTCGCTGGAGCACTCCCAAGAGATGCTTCACACAGGCGAGTTTCTCACTCAGACCACTTTTGAGACGACATCTGGGAGATATTCTCAGCATATCTATTTCCGCACTCCGTCTTCTTATATGTACTCTAGCACTGTATGCTGCTGTACTGATGAAAAATGATGCCCAATAACTCTGTTTAATGCTCTGTCTTTGTCATGACTTTCTTAGCATTTATGGTGATTCTAACTCTGGAAACAAAATGGGCCAATGGCTACTTTTGAACAATAGAGAGTTTCTCTGGCTCATCCAGGATCTGGAACTTTGAGTGATTTCACATATAGGTGGCATGTCTGTAAGACAGATTCTTTTGAAGACAGTGGCACCACACATGAACTAATTCTTATTCTTTGTTAAAAACTTTGGAGTTGGGCCACAACTGATCTTAGTTCCTGCTAAGGCAATGCCAAAGACAGCACCAGTGATTGGAGTCAGACGCCAAAGATAACAGCGATTGGAGCCAAATGTCAGTGATTGGACAGCAGTGATTGTCTTTTGTCATGCGTGAAGAGAAGACAAATACAAAAAATGCCACTGGTGTGCATGCTTGAATAAATTCAACAAACAAGTCATGGAGCATAAAGTGATGCTGCCATGGAGCATAAATGCTAACTGGCAAAACAACTTCTTACGCATTGTTCGCCATGTTAGCACACTTTGCCTGAAATGTCCATTTAACCAACAGCTGTCTTTCCTCGCACTGACACACATGCACATATAAACACACACACATGCAAACACTTGCTTAAAACTGGACAAAAAAGAGACGGAGACTGGCCACAAACCCAGAGTAAACAGACACGGCCGGGCCGGACGCATGGGACCTTTCAACTTTTAAACCACGGACAAACTACTTCACTGAAAAAAGTGTTTATTTAGAAAACCAGTCAACCCAAACTGACTGACCTCCTTACTGAATGAACCAACTCTTTCTGGCTCTCTTTCACTCCCTCTCTCTCCCAGCTGTGAGACAAGGCCAGGCTGGAGCTCTAACACTCAGGAAATAACCAAACAAACAGCTCCTAGCGAGTTTAATCCAGTCCGCTTCCTCTGTGTTAGGCTCCAGTGAAGCTTTAGCTTCCCGCCTGCTGGTTATGTGATGAGTCCTCTGATTTGGATCAACAGAGCGGCACGGAACCGTCCCAATATTGGAGGAATTTGTTTGATTTGGGGTCATTGTGACCTCCATCAGAAAACAGAAAGGAAGACTGGTGAGTTCACTCCAAGCCTCGGCATGCCCAGGGCAAGGCTGCAACAAGTTATAAGCAGAAATACGGCGGGTTTCATTCAGAACGCTAAGACCAGATGAACTAGCAACTAGCAGCTTGATCTGTGTTTTTCAAAGTAACCAGCTCGATTGGGGCTAATGCCATATTCACTAATTCACAAAGTAATTGATTTCAGCACTGCTGCCTGATCGAAATGCAGTCCTTTTCATGTGCATTAACCCTTAAATGTCTAAAGTCATAACTTTCATTTTCCCGTACTTTTCACTTAAATGACAGAACTGCTTAAAAATAATTACACATTTTCATTATCAATTATATTATTACTGTTAAACTTTGCATTGCATTTAGAGAAGTGGAAAAGTCTTCCCCTCTGACTACCTTTCAGTTCAATGTCAAACACTTCTGTATCTGATATATCATAATAAACTTAAAAACTACTTTCAAACCTAGATGTTGTAAGAAGGGTAAGAATCTACACATTTGACAAAATTTCAAAAGAACAGCCCATATAT
Organism: Brachyalestes nurse; assembly: GCA_037974405.1. Lineage (NCBI taxonomy): Eukaryota > Metazoa > Chordata > Actinopteri > Characiformes > Alestidae > Brachyalestes > Brachyalestes nurse. Next base: position 5,438,952 of record JBBPCY010000035.1, read on the forward strand.
GCTATGGGCGACACAGAAGGAGGTTAAAGACCTTCAGGGCTTCAGCCATGCTGGTCTTGGTGTTGAAACCTTCAGGAGGAGGTGTTACGACCACTGGGAGATGAAGTACTTGTTAAGGTTCAGCATGACTTCTTCAGCCTGGGGGAGAGGGGACCTCTGTTTGGTCTCTCAGCTTAGTAAACACCAAAGGAAAGCAGGATATAAACAAGGAAACCCATCAGGATGCCTTCTGCACCGCTTTGACAGCCCATGCAAATACGCACAAACACACATGCGCATATCCAGCCCATTACGCATGCCAGTACGCTTCAGTGCACACCTTCGGCAAACAACTCGGCATGTGAGTAAAGAAAAATACAAATAATCCCTTTACTGCTGGTTAACTTCAGATACGGGCCAAGAGGTTCTTTGAATAAGAGAGTGAAAGAGTATATGCAAATGGAAAACAAATGAATACCGATTATTTATTAACGCAATTTGAGCCATGGTCCAACAGTTATATGCCTCTTTCATAGCTGAAGCCAAGACACGCCACACCCACCACTTTATAGTCTCTTTTTTTCCTGGCTGCTAAAGTGTTATGAAGTTAAGCTTTACAGGTCCATAAAAGCGCAGCAACGTGCGAAAAAAAGATAAGTTAACGATCAAGTGTAGTGAAGAAGGAGGGTTTATTACCGGTCCAAGTCCTTGTGATAACATCCCTTATATAATGACTCAGTGAATGTTAGGCTTTAGAAGCGATTAGCCTGATGCGGTTGACAACCGGCATATCTTGGCATGAGCCTGAGCAGCCGTTTATCGACTCTAGCGAACCAAAAGAATGTCCACAGCTTTGCGGAGCCTTAACCAAACCCACTTTCCTCCAGGTCAACCAGTACAGAGAGTGTAACAGGTTGTGCTGAATTAACACCTTTGCTGGTTGTAATAGTATGAGCGTGGTCTTTCCAAGGCGTCCCCCCAGGTTCAGCCCAGCCGAAAAAACACAACAAACGCGATGTAAACTTCAGAACACAAATCACACCGGCAGAAATGCAAGAGGGCATAGTAAACCTTTTTTTTAACCATTACCCTGGAACTGAAGCGAAGCTGTGCCAAAATCATCTCTGGCAACAGTGAAAGGACAAAGAGAGAAATGGCTGAATGCTACATTTAGCTTGAACTGCATGCGTTTCCTTTTAAACAAACAGGATCATTTCGGCAGACAAAATGAATGAGAACCAGCTCCAGGCGCAGAGCTCTGTGAGGGCACACTGTGGGGTGACTAGAAATACTTACTCCTTTTCTCCTTTATGCTCTCCCAGCTCTCCAGTCTGTTCAGAGAAAAGGAGTGGGCAGAGGAGTGTTTTCAGCTTTGCCCTGTTATTTTTTTATTCTTTCCAAGAAGAAACCAAGAGTGAGACAACCAGTCTTTCCAAAGAATCGGCTGTGTTCCATGCCCCTAAATCTAATAGAAGTGCTGGCTTTCCAGTGGCCACCCACCTCCGGGGTGGGTTAAAAAGTCTCCCCTAAATCAGTCTGTTATACAGTAAGTGATCAGACCGACAACACTGAGCTGACATCATGTTGCGGAGAGACTCAAGGTAACTAGGCATTAGCGTCGCGCACCTATGCCAGGCCTGTGGAGTCAGAGAGCAGCTAGGCCGGCCAGCTCCAAGCCACCAGAACCTTATTCAGCAATCCCAGCACGCCACATGGCTCCCATCATCCCCGCTAATGGACCAGCCAAGGAACTCTGTCTCCGAAATGCCACGTTCCCCTCTGAAGGGTTCTCTTCCAAAACCCAGTGTCACCATCCCAGAGGCCAACTCTGTGGCTTTTCTTGCATCTCCATCATGTCAGAAGCTATTTTCTTTGTGTACCCTTTCAAAAGGGCCAGAAAATGCAGTGCACATCTCTGCCAAATAGAAGGATCCTGGTCAAGGCAGTATGCTAATCGCTAATTCGGGAAAAGACTGGTGGAACCGCTACTGATTCTTTCACATGGAATGAATAATAGCAGCCTGTGGGAGAACAAACTATTTAACTGACCTTGCTTGGATTCTCCGAACTCAGCAAGTCGCCACCAAAGCTCTTGTATTGTTTAGGGGCCTGCTTTTGAATGGCTGTTCGCATGAAAGCAAAAGATGTTCTGGTTGTTGTCCAGAAACCTCCACACCTGCAGAGGTCTACCTGAGCAGAGAGCTACCTGAGGCCCATCTGTGTCCTGCTATTGTGCTGCTGGCGAACAGATGAAGGAGATGCTTTGAATTCTCCTACAATGGACGAGGCAAAACAGCCACTGAGATGCGAAAGCACTTTGAAGAGCTCACCTGAAAACAATCTGTTTTGGTAAACCAGCAGGCTCTTTAGAAGGGAAGGTATGCGGGGCTTCAAGCCATTATAGGGCCATTCACCAAGTTCGCCTCTGTAATCTGGAGGAGTGATAAGGAGCGGGACACACACACACACACACACACACGCATGCACACAGAGCTCATCCTACAGTCCCTGCTGGTGTCTGCAGGTGCTCATGAAACATGTCAAGCTTTCGCTCAACACGTTAACACAGACACTCACTGTGTTGCTATCAGACACTGCCTCCACACAGCGCAGTACCTCATTAAGGTATTTTCATACAGCCAGATGAGACCGGAGAGCACAGCACTGCTTCCCTTGTGACTTGCATTGTTTGTGTGCGTGTGATTACATTCTAGTGATAGTGTCCTACTGTACACAGCGCTTCATTACCGGCATCATATTGCTATTGCAAACCTAATTCAAAAAACAAGCCCTCCTCAGCACAGCCTACAGGCCCTAAAGGTTCAGATCTAGCAGCAGAGTCACTGGTTTTCCAAGCCCCTTGTCTGAGCCTTAACCACAACCGAACAACCCGGAACCCAGCATCACTTAAACGAAAAGTTTACATGTACGGTCTGGCATTCCTGAGCCGGAGCAGGAAATTTATAAATAAATGCACTGTCAACATTGTTCATGTCTCGCTTGCTTTAACACCCTGATTCATAATGACACAAAGGCGTGACTCATAAGGACAGAGGTGCGACTTCTTGGAGCTGCTGGTGACACAAACAACAAGTAGGCTTTGATATCAACACACATATGGCAAAGAGACAGATTCATGAAATGCCTAGATGTACTAAATAAACATAAAATGATTGCTGAATACATATATAGTTGTATTAGGAATGTGACAATATACATGTAATGCATATATTACTGTCAGAGCACATCTATCTATATCTATCTATCTATCTATCTATCTATCTTTGGGACCTTTTAAAAGCTGTACTGACAAAGCTAGAGTATCACCTGTGAAAGGTAATCTTCAGTCTAACTGCTGGGTTAATGTGTGCTTATACAGTCTATATACGCCGTGTCAGTATTGTCCATCTTCAGCATTGCTCATCTTATCTTCAAATATATATATTTATGGGTGTTCTTTAACAGCTGAACTTGCTTGGTATTGATAATCAAAACAGTGAAGTTTGCATAGGTACTAGAGCTACTAGAGTTCTCACACTTAAACTGACAGAAAAACCCAGCTGGGGTCCTGATGGGACCTTTTAAAGTCTCTGCTGAAGCACATGGTTTCATGAGAAAGCTAGAGTATCACCTCTGAAAGGTAATCTTCAGGTTAACTGCTGGATTAATGCCTGCTCTACCTGCCTCAACACTGTCCTTTAGGGTTGGATTTCTATCCTGGGGCTCAGTCAGTTCAACATTTCCTCCCTTACAGACCACTATCCCATCCCTGACACACATCCAGAGCACAGTGACACGCGGAGAGACGTTTTACCTGCACTTGAGTGGAGTAATCCGAGTAAAGCGTAAAATAACATTCCCATGCAGACTGGCTTCATTTCCAGGCTCTTGGAGAGGTTTGATTTTATTTCAGAAATCCTTCAAATGTGAGCAGTCCCGCTGTAAATGTGGCATAATCTCACTGTCCTCTCTTCTCTTGATTTCTCCCTGGTCCGCTTTAAGTTCCGGAGCTGTTGGAGAAGCACTCAGCGGCTCTCATGATGCTCAGATGAAAAGTTTTCTGAAAGTGGCTGAATGTCGCTGCTCCTCTCTCCGGGTCTGTCCGGGGAGTGGGGATCAGAGATTCTCCTTTAAGGTGCAGGAAAATGCGCAAAACACGCCGCTACATTGCGAGATTCCGCGCGTTTTAGCGCAAAGTCCAGGCGCCTCGAGTGCAGTGTGGTACCGGACCGCTGAGAGTCCTCGGGAAAACTCCGCCTGGGCTCGTCCACAGCGTGTGTCTCCGCGCGCGTGTGTGTGTGTGTGTGTGTGTGTGTGTGTGTGTCTGTGTGCGTGCGCGTGCGTGCGTATGAGCGGTTCTCTTGCGAGCGTTTCACCAAATGATACCGTGCAAGTTACCAGAGGAGCCGCAGCGGGTCAGTCACTCTGGAGCAGAAACACTACGCCTGCAGACATCGCAGAACTGAGGATTTGTGTGTGTGTGTGTGTGTGTGTGTGTGTGTATGTGTTTCAAAACCACCCTTCACTTCGTTTCCATTCACATTCCCCAAGCAGCACCCGGCTCTAACTCCTGGTCACTATCTGTAAGAGCCCATACAGACACGTGGAGAGAGGGAGAGAGACAGACAGTGAGAGAGAGAGAGAGAGAGAGAGAGAGAGAGAGAGAGAGAGAGGGTAGAAGAAGAAAAGAGTGAAGAAAAGGGAAATGCAAAGGAATGGAAGAAGAAAGGAAACCAATGCAAGAAATGAATGGACGAAAAAATTGAAAGGGAGGCAGAAAGAATGAAAAGACAGAGGGGTAAGAGGAAAAAAAGAAAGAAAGGAAAAGATGAAGAGAAAGCAAGAAAGAATAGACAATGAGACAACAAAAATGTATGGAAGAAAAGGGAAACAATGCAAGAAATGCTTGGGAGGAAAAAAGGAGGTAGAAGAATAAAAAGACAAAAAGGTAAGAGGAAGGAGAGAAAGACAGAGAGAAAGAAAAACAAGAGAAAGGGAGACAAGGACACAACAGATACATAAGAAAGAAAAGGGAAATGCAAAGGAAGAAGAAAGGATGCAAGAAATGCTTTGGAGGAAAAAAGAAAAGAGGTAGAAAGAACCAAAATGCAGAGGAGTGAGAGGAAAGAAAGAAAGAAAGAACATAGAAAAAAGAAAGAAAGAAAAAAACCCAGGCTGCCCTGGAACTGGTATTATTTTATTAATGAAACTGGTTTTGACAGCAGCAAGTCACATTATTGCTTCTTAATCCCCTCCTCTATTGACAAAAGAGTGAAATTAATAACGACTGAGTCTGTAATTAATAACACCACACTGAAGACTTTATTATTCAGCTACTCTACTACATTTCTTTGACCGTTTTGTTTTTGTGGTCCAGATGTCCTAAGCTTTAATGAAGAGCGGCCAGTAATATATGTGTCATATAAAACAGTGGACACTGAGGCTGTAAAGGAAAGAAAGGGGTTCATTCCTTAGCCAGAAAGAGAAGTGCCCTTTAACCTCACTGAAAAACCATCTCACAGTGGAACAAGCAACATGGCTGTGAAGGTTTTTTTTAGTCGGCCATTTAATTGCCTGGTAGTAGTAAGTCAACTGGACCGTGATCCTGAAATGACAGGATCCACTGACTTACTACTACTGGACAATGGATCAGGACCTGCATTGAGATGTACTGGAAACCATTACTAACTAAGCAGCCAGTTGAGTTTGTTAAATAGGGCACCACTTTCTGCATATAATAATGTACACATACTTTATTGCTATTTAATCTCCTCTGCAGTGACAGAAAATTATTAAATGAAACGAGTGCATACTTGCTCAGATCATTATTAAAATACCACATGGACAACATGTTAATGCTTGAGCTATTTTCTGTATTATAATTAAGTTCCCTAACATTAGTCATAAAGAGCCTCCCTCATGTCTTCTACAGTGGGTCACTGAGACTCCTCTGTTTTGGGAGATGCCCATTAGGTCCACGCACCTCAGACAGGGTTAGGTGCGCCCTCTGCTGGTCCCAGATCAGCATTACTGGCCTTTGTGTTTCAGCTCAGAGGGCTCAAAGCATGTATTTCAAGCCTACCAGCATTTTCCCACCAAAGCCCTTTCCTTTTTACATCATTTGGCATCGCGTGATGATGTTTATTGTTAAACACAGCATAGCCGTCAGTAAAACCTCTCAAACATGTGGCCTAATTCACACTTAATCCAGCTTTACAAGCAGGGCGCCCTATAACTGCCGTGATTTTTCCGAACACTGCGCTTTGCCTAAATTGTGCATGCCACGCTCACTCCAAACTCAGCTCGTGTAGGCTGAAAAAAAGAAACAGAAAAAACGACTGAGGCTGTTCCCGGTCCAAGCCAAAGGTTACTTATGACCATTTAATCTGCTCTTTTATATCTCTCTGCGAAAGCACTTTAGCGCAGGGGAAAATCTTTTTTAAAGCTTGTGTTTATGGGGGCCTGTTGGCGCGGGCTGCAGAACACAGGATTTTTACTGATGCTAAACTCTCCCAGCATGACATACAATATCCCACACATCCAAAAGACAGGAGCAAGAGCGTTCTACTGAAGAAAAGCAAGTATTCTGTCTTTCTTTCTTCTTCTTCTCTCCTTCCCTTTTTTTCTGCACTCTTGAAAAAGAAACGAAGCGTAATTCGGCCCACCGCCAACCTCTGCCAGCTCTCCGATGCTCTCTCCTTTCTTGGACGGTGTAACGTTCTCCTGCTGAGAGAGAAAGAGCATAGCTGCATTCCAAGCTCCCGCCTCAAATCCTTTAATTGCCCTGTGTGTGTGCTACTGGCTGCCCCAAGCCCGGCATTCGCGCATGAATCCGAACCAGGGGCCTGCAAGCGGTGCGGCGCAGCACGAGCCATAAACAAACAGCACAAACACGGCCTTTCGCAGAGCGTCTCGTCAGCACATTCCACGCTCGCCTGCCTTCCGCCTTCCCTCCAGCTTCATCTCTCCATCTCTCTCTCCACTTATCCTCTGGACAGCTTGAAATGGGGGCATGAGTGCTGAAGGGATAGTTTGGTGAAAACTCTGATTTGCACCGATTTCCATAACATAGTAGCCAGTCAACCAAGACATGCCCTGTACCTAAGGTTTGCTTCAGCCAAGTCAATTTTTATAGATAACAGCATGTCATTCATTTCCAGGAATCACATAAGTAAGTCTATTTCATATGACTTAACACAGCACAGTTTGAGGCAGGCTGGCATGGGCTGGTTAAGTAGTTTCAGAAAATGAATGAATGAACGAGTTTGAAGCAAATTATGATTTTGCACAATGCTAATGACTGGGGTATTAGGTTCCATCACTTGTTAGCTTAATTAGCCGCATTGCTCCAGTGCTAAACTAAAATAGCTGATGTTTTGTTAAACCGCCACTTTAAAATGCAACGCTCTAAATAATCTTAAACCTGGACTGACGTGTGTGGTTTGATTCAACTTCACATCAGTATAACAGATTCAAGGCGGTTTGAAGGGAAAGGATCATTTCAAAGCTGATACAGTACTCTCACTCTCTCTCTCTCCCTCTCGTCTCTCTGTATATCTGTATCTTGCTCAGTAACTCTGTCTCTCTCTACTCTTCTCTCATCCTTCCCCTCCCTCTTTCTTCATTTCTCTCTCACCATCTCTCTCTTTTTCCTCTCTCCTAATGGTGTCTTACAAGAACACTTCCATCCATCCCTTCTGACAGCGCTGTTTCTATCATCTGACATAAAACACAAAGGCAGACAGCGGAGGATGTGTTCAGCAATCCCCCAGACTCAGAATTACAGCGTTTCTATAGACACACTCACTTCTTCGTGACGAGCGTCAGAGAGAACAGGCCATTAGAGAGAAAAATCACAGCACTAATATACACGTGCTATGCAGTGCAGCAGCGCTAACTCAAGTTTGATGCACGTTATCGACGGCTTACCTTTCCTCTGTGGCCCGTTTGCAGACTTTCAGGTATCGGCTGCCTCTATAAAAGCTTCGTGTCATGGTAATGTTTCACTCACCATCCACATGATAGCCTGCTGCTCTCAGGATAACAGCTTGTGGAGCACCTTTACTATAGAGCTCCGTGCCTACAGGCAGAGGACTAATTATCTCAAGGGGACCAGTGTTCGGAGTAACACGTTACAAAAGTAATGAATTACTGTAATGCATTGCTTTTTGCTGTAACGCGGTAATGTAAGGCTTTACAGAAAAAAATGTAGTAATATTTTACTCTGTACAAATGTCAGTAACGCGCGTTACAATGCCTTTTTAACCCGGAATGAAGTGATGTTTATTTTTTCTTCATACAAATTCACCCAAATCCCCACGAGATCAGCAGAGGAGAAACGTCCACGCAAAATGTTTCACTTCTTGTAGTCAGACAGAACAGAGAGATGAGTGAACCTGCAATCTAATGTCGGATAGTACTGTTTTTAACCATAAGCCTCCCTCAGTCAGATACCACATCACCTTCCACTGGCTGTGTAATGAGCTAACTGAGTGTCACGAGCTACATTTAGATTGCCATATCCATATTTCTAGTCATTTTGGTGAGAGTAACGCAATAGCAGTGTAATGCCTTACATTTTAAATACAGTAATATTGTAATGTAACGAAATACCTTGAAATGACAGTAAAAAGTAATAAATAACACACTACAGTTTTGAAGTAACTTGCCCAACACTGAAGGGGACTGATGCAACATAGCAGGGCTTTGGTGAAAGGAACACATTGGTCAAAAAGTTTCCCCAAATGCAGTCAATCAGACAGATTTGGTGTTGAAGCTTCCCAGTTAGCACTGGAGCATCAATGCTAATGATGTGAGCAATGTAAGCATATGATTTCAATATAGCGTCATGCAAATAGCATGCTAAGTCCTCACACTTTTGCCTCCAACTCAAGTCAAGTTGATAAGTAGTCTCTAATAATCTCTCTTATCTCGCTTTCTCACACTGTATAACAGACGGTAATAAACATGGATGGAACTATTTTTTGCGATTTTAAAGCTTTTGTACATTCTTATAGATAATGTTATCTCAGAAACCACATAGCTATTTGACAATACTTGGCAAATGAGTGTTATTTGAATCATGCAGTGCAATAGGTACCAACTGGAAGATAAGCTTCCATTACATTTTACACATATTAGCCTTGTTTCATGTGTAAAGCTTAAGAGGTGAACTTCCAACACTTTTTGGCTAACTACCTCTTATGTAAAACTAAATAATTTTTTATAGCACTAGTGAGACAGTTAAATTCTGATCTAGACTGAACAGAGATTATTTTATTATGCAGGACTATATTCAGTTTGAGTGAAGTTCTTTAGAAAGCTAACCAGTCGAGAAATGAGACTTTTCCAGGGCCCAAAGTATGTATGCTAATCAGTCGGGGGGAATTCTTGGTACTGCAGAGAGAATTCTTCCACTGGGGTCCACCAGAATTCCCAACGATCTATCCAAACACACAGACTGAAACTGAGCGCCTTATGCTCAGCTGCCAAAACACAGACAGGGCCGCGTGGCTAATGTGATAAATATGATCTGAGGCCTCCCAGGCTGACCGACCTCTCTCACACACACACACACCACACACCACACACACACACACACGTCTGACACTCTCACACCAGCAGCAAGCAGGTGCGATACATATTCGCTTAGCTGAGTTTACATAGACCTGGTACATTACTCACACATACACACACACACACACACACACACTATCAACCTCTCCACCTCTGGGGTCAACACAGCAACAGATGGTGGCTGAGGTTTGCATGAGAGCAGCTCATAAATCCACATGAAAAAGGTCAAATCTGGGCTACAAAACAATTTGCAAAATGTCAGAAACATATTTGTTCCAGCCAAAGTGCATCCACTCAGAACCGTTCATGTCCCCCCCGCTACTTTGCCAGTTTATCATCACAGCGATAGGCTTAAGAGTGAAGAATTCTCACAGCTCTGTTGTTTACGGACGGCCCGGAGGTGTGAAGCAGCTTTTCCTGGCCAGCTGCAGTTTAGTCCATGTCTGGCCCTCAGTCAGTGCATCTGTTCCCTTGGCTGCATATTCCCTTTCCCTCTTAACTGAGGCATGAGTGTCACTCCAAGTTACAGTAGAACATTGGCAGGAAGAAGGCTTTGCTGAGCTCAGTGGCACACTGCAGAAAAAACAATATCTTGGCAAGTCAGCGAATTTTCAATACAGGCAATATAGCGCCGCTGTCACAGCAAACCGTCTGTCTTTGAAGAAGTAACTTAGAGGAAAAGGAAAAATATTCTTCACTCTGTTTTATACAATAAGATAAGATTTTATTCTGAGTGGTTTGGGGCCATTTCCTTTCATCATGAAATGTTCACAGATTGTGAATACTTAAAGTATGGACATTCATGTCTTTTCTGTCCTTACATGTTGTAAAAAGTGGGCATTAAACATACAACAAAACAAATGCTGTCTTTTAATTAATATCGTCTATAAAGCATTTTGGAATGTAATTCTTAATGTGTAGACATTTTGAAATGACCATATCAAGTGAAATGATCTTACATCTTTGGAAGTAATTCTTCTTGAAATAAATTAACAAATATGCCAGTGAACAAACAATCTTTCAGAGTCGTTTCATGTGAAACGAGTCACAGTTGTTTTCACTGGTGATGATAGGAACCAGTTTTGAGACTTTGGCCAACCCCCTATATATAAAGTAACATAGAGGTAAGGAACACCCAGGGTATTATAAGTACAGATTTATCATTGTTTTTTCATCATCAACATTACATATAAACAATCAAAAGACATATGCTGGCTCACTGGTGGTTTTGAATGATAAATATTTGCATTGTAGACATTGCAACTTCTGGTTCCTATCACCACCACTATTAAGAAAATCTCATTATTTCTCTAAAATAAACCGTTTCACATGAAACCACTTAGAGTCACTGTTAACATCTGTTTCAGAATCAGAATCTGTTTCAGAATCCAAACTGTACTGATCCTGGGCTAAAGAATGACTGAACAATGCAGAAATAAAAAAATGGTGGTATCTAAAACATGTCTGGACATGTCCAAAAGGCTGAATATTCACATACATGACCTGTACTTTGAGTGAATGGTTTATGATAAATGAACGTATAGAAATACATTCTACTCTCAGCCAGACATCATTTATATGCAATGCCGACAGAGAGATTTTGTTCCATTTTTTTCTCAATGGTATAAGTGCTAGGACACAGACGCTACACTCCAGATAATGGAAGAAGGAGTTTGTATTGTTTATCTGTCACCCACGCATACAGGAAGGCTGGGTGTTCAGGGGTCAGGTGGAAAGAGCTGATGACTAACAGAGAGATACTGGCCGTGCTCTTGTATGAAACAACTGAATGTGCGCTGAACTGAGGGTCAAGGAGCATCATTATATCTTAGTAGCTATTGTCTCCTCTGTTTCGGAAAGAACTGTAGGATTTACTTCTTCATTTTTCTGTTACTGTCTGACCGTTTCAGGTAGAGTCACTGTCAGATATCATCTCTCTCTTTCTCTCTCTCTCTCTCTCTCTCTCTCTCTCTCTCAGGTGAGGTATTAGATTCCATTACTAGCTAGCTTGTAGGACTGTCACATTTACTTGATTCCCTGAAAAAATAATCAAATAATATTAGCATTCTTGAGGAATCGGGTTATAAATCATGAATGATAAAGGCGGAATCAGTGGGTCAAGGTGAAATTCTGTTTGGCAGGCACAAAAGAAATTATTAGGACCCAGGTGTCTGCTATTTGGACCCAGGTGTCTGCTATCTCACTCATGTACAGATGTTTGAATTTGTTTGAACAGCTTGACCGAATTGAAAACCACTGCTATTTAGCTTTTAAAACACCAATAGATTATTTGATTGCTCACATAATTAGTCGTGGCAGCACTTCAAATACAAAACATGTTTTGGCTGATTGACTACATTTGAGGTAAGGGGGAAATTGTGTACACTTAACTGAGTTTGCTTTAGTAAGAAATGGCTGAAATAATGAGAATGTTGGTCAGTATTGGGATTAGTGCAGTGAGGCTGTCCGTACCAAACAATGAACAACATTCAACGGATGGGTGGAGGGTCAAGGGGGAGCAGATGATCATCACCTCATCCTGAAGAAGGTGGTGACCATCTTTCCTGCTATTTCAAACAGAATCGTGTTGTTTACCTGCCCAGTTTCATTCTCACAGTCCCTCCATCACCACCTGACTCTTTCCACTAAAGTTACTGTCAGATGTAATCTCTCTCTCTCTCTCTCTCTCTCTGCCCCCCTCTCTTCTCTTGTCCTCAGATTTGCCACTTTTCTCATAGCAAGCACTTTTTTTCTCTCATGGTCTCATTTTCCGCATCATGCCACCATTCAATCATGTCCTGCTTCCATCTTTTCCCTCCAGTCACTGGCTGCTAGACCCAGGGTCACCCGTACAATGAGCTAGTGAAATATGACAGACGGCTTGAAAGCACTCTTTTCCTGTGTGTGCGGGTGCTCAATACCCACCCCCACCCCCCCATTTCTCACTCAACTGCCAGCAGACAAACTGAGCCTCTCTGTGATATTCCTATTAATCTGGATGTCTGTCTTCTGTCAGCGTCTCTCTCTCTCACTCACTTTTCCTTTTGTTTTTTCTCCTTCTGTTAAATGTATTAATGCAGTAGACCTCGTAGCTTCATTACACTGCAATAAAGGGACAGTGGTTACAGTTACGTTTTTTATGTAACATTATGTAAAAAAAAGTCATAATTAACGAGCTCACAACTTCTCTTTATCGCTTACAGCAGAGATTCCCAACTCCTGGACTACAGAGTACTGGGCCAGAATAAAAGAAAAGACAGAATCAAAATATTTTATTGATTATCAGAGTTTGAAAGATCTTTCATTTTGAAAAAAAACCTCGTCTCGGTCACGTGATACAGTACATCAAATATTTAGCCCACGAGCTAGCAAAAATGAGTAAAAAACAAACTCACTTTGTTCTTAGTTGTATCTATACCGGTTTGTGAAAATATTGTTTTACATTAAACTAGTCCATGCTGCAAAAAAGATCGGGGGGCGCTGCCTTACAGGATAAACAGGCTGTTTCCGTCATGTCACTATGTAAATATATACATGATTTTTGTTATAATTGGCTGTTTTTCATTGTGTCTCATTCAGTAGGCAGTCCATTCTGAAACACTCTTTATATCTTTAGTGTAAAGATAGTGTAAAAAAACTGTGGTATTACGCAAATTTAAACACATTTTTTCAGCTTTTGTGATGTCACAAAAACAATTTAAAAAAAGAAACAATTTCAAGCTGTTTTACAATTTAACAATTTATGTGCACTGGTGAATGGAAATATTAAAATATGGCCAGGAATATAGAAACTTTAAATGTCAGCAAACTACATCATTTTATTTTTTCTTTAAGGAGTGTTATTTCATTTTCTATTTTATGAGTTCTTTAAATATTTCTACATGAGTTCATCTCTGAAGCAATATAGTGCACTGAGACCAAATCCTAGCATTAATCCCTCAAATGTTACGGAGGGACTGAATAGAGTGTAAGGCGGTCTGTTCACTGGGAGTTTAGCTTTCAGAGCTACAAATGAACCAAGACTGGGAGTGAGGAGAGATTCTTAATCAATTATTTTCTCTACTCTGAGACGCTGGCTGATAGGTCATAGGGCTCCAACGAAAACATTCTCCAGCTGCTTGTGCTACATTGTCTTTGGCTGGGCACTCCAAACTCCCCAAAGCTGAACCGCGACAGCAAATGGAAGCTTCTCCACTTAGTGAGGTGAACACAATCCTCGTGAGGACATTCTTGATCTAGGTGAACCTTGAGTTCCCCTCACTCTGGGTTAGGCCCTGGTGCTGATTAACCCAATTTCCGCTTTATGAGCGGCAGATCTATTTCTTTGTTTCCATAATGAAATCTAATTAGGACGGTCAACCTCAACAAGTCAGCTCTTGTTGAGTGCTATGGGTCTTCAGCCTTCATGGTGTAAGAGCTTTAAAGAGATCAAATCACACCTCAATTTGTATCAGTGTCAGTGAAATGAATAGTTCAGTGAAAACTGAAGGTTTTAGCAAGGGGCAAAGGGCACATGTGTAGCAATGTATGGATGCAGTTTTGCACACTGCCAGTTGAACGTTAAGATAAGTTTTTATTACTTGTTAGCTACAGTAGCCGTATAGTACCAGTGTAAAACTAAAGAAGAAAACACAGGGCACCAGACATTTATTGGCTGACTATATTTAGAGTAAAGGCTAACCTTTGAAATTTTGATTTTTCTATTATTGTTCCCCTAATGACTTCTTAAAAGTAATTGTATTCTTAAAAATAAAAGGTGTTACCTCCGAATAGATGGCTCTATAAATACAACCACAATTAAAATCTATTTAGGAAACCAAATGTGGTTCTTCTGTGTCATGGATCCTTTTCTGTTGATTCTGGTCATACTAAACACAATTCGTCATAACGTTTTAAACTCAGAATTCTTGTTTCCTGTTGTCTTTGACTGAACAGTAGTGGCTGTTGCCTGCTTCTAAAAGAACCTCTGAGCTTTGATTATATCACCAGTGGGTGGAGAAAAAAATATATTAATAGTTCGGCAAAAAAAAAGAAATTTACCACTGACCCCAGATGGAGCTGATCATCCAAGATTGCTTTTCAGAATTTTGCTTTTTAATTTTGCTTTCACATGGAGCTACGGGAATAACATTGCTAACAAAGAGTACCCACCTGAATCTAAATAAAGAAGCAATATTTGGACACAAAATATATCCTGACTGACTGCATGTGGGTTGGAAAATGATGTAAATCTGTTTTTTTCACTGGACCATTCATTTAACTAATAATATCATGTTTCACTTTCCTTTTCTTCCGCCACCACCACCATTACCGCCAGCAACAATCGGACGAAACACTCAAGCCAGAGGCCTGCCTGTGTTTCACTTGGAAATTTGTCACAGTGTGGAAGGAAAGTATGTTGTGATTTCTGATTCATTCTGACGTGTTGCCAGTATTATGATGTACTTTCTACTGCATTGTGATGCAGGTCAGCGGAACCGAAGAGCAGCATTACAGCAGTATGTGGGCAGAACGGGTTTTACCTGTGTAACCAGGTGAGTTATCCTCATCATGGTCGGAGGTTGGAGTGGATGTGGTCGCTTCACTTGCTCCATGCTGTGTACTCATGTCTGTTTGAGAGAAAAACAAAGAGGCATGCTCTTTTAAAGGGATCTCTTTAAGGGTTTTGGGGCACTGTAGGCATGGGAAAGTTTTTACATTAAGCTCCAAATCCAACAGACTTGATACAAGCCAACTGGCAAACAACCTTGTTTTTTCAACTACAAAACAGATCCAAGATGGGGCAGAAGATACAAAATGAGAGAATATGAACAAGGGAATGACAGAGAGAATGTGTGTGCATGTATGTGTGTGAGAGAGCGAGAGAGAGACTGTAAAAATATGAATAAATGCATCAATGATAGACTGTCTCTACACCAGAGCCTCTAGGCATTAAATGAGTCTGAACATATTCGAAGGTCTAAGGCCACAACCAGTGAGAACTGGCCAGTGCGGTCAACACTCAGGCCCTGCCAACATATCCTTCAGCATAATCACTATAATCAGTGTTACTATTACTTGTACAACCGACAATCAGTCATTATTTGTGGTTTCTGATGACTGTGTGGTTTACACTTGGTTTGCGTCCTTGATTTAGGTGCTCTTGTTTATGTTCCTTGATTTTTATTTCGGGCTCATAGGTATGGCCAGCACTGCTGTCCACTGCTATTTTATGCGCGATTGAGTTGCAGAACGTCTCTCCCATTATGGGTCTTGGGAAAATGTGGTATTACATTCCGCATATAACATTTTGGCTTGGAGATCTCTGATTTTGCTCAGCAGCTTCCAGAAAATTACAGGGTTTAGTGGCTCAGTGTTTTTTTTTTTTTATATCTAGAAGTCCCTGATTAAATTTATTCTGATTTATTGTGTGCACTGTGAAGGCAAATCAAGACAAAGCTTGCAAACAAACTTTGTCTCCATGGCGATAATTCATAAACAAGAGAGAAATGAATATTTTGATGGTTGCTTCCTAAATGGTCCTTGGCTTGAACATATGGTTCCTGAGGAAAAAAAAGCTTTTACTGAATTTACCAGTTTATAGAAACAGGAGGCATATGGACGTTTTAAACTGTAAACATTTTTTCACACTTTCAAAATTGATTCTTTCAAAACACCAATTTTAAAGGGTCTTTAGAGAAACTAAAGTGGTTCTTCTACAGCATTGCTCCACATAACTCTTTCTGGTAGCTTGAGTTTGAGTTTAAGGCCTTTTCTAATTCCACAATATGCTTCCTAAGTTTTCTGGACACCATGTTCAGTAAATGTTCTTCAGTAGTTTCGTGGTTTTCAGGTTCAACAAGAGTTTTTGAGTAGTTTCCTGGAAGTCCAAGTCCAGTATTTTGCTCTGATAAACTCAAAACGTTGTTCTTAGGAAACTGTAGGTGGCTTTAGACCAAGAACTCTGTTGAGTGGAAAGGAGGGAGAGATTTAAAATCTAACTGTGGTCAGGCTTCTCGCTAATAACCGTATTTGGCTGTGCTCTCCACTGAGTCTGTAAGGCACCCAAAGACCGCCAAAGAGAACCAGCAGTGTCATTCCTTCGAGCCATTTAATATCACAGTGTGTGGAGGAATTTTAGTGCTGTGTTAAATGAAGCGGCGCTGACAGACAGATGGTTTATCCACAGTGTTTAATCCTCCTCACCTGTCACCTGTCTCCTTAGCTCTTCTCTCTCTCTCCCTCTTTCTCTCTCTCTCTCTCCCCTGACTCCCAGGGCCATGGCTGAGCTAATACTAGGGTTTATTAAATCATAACTTTTTCCCTGAAAAAAATCAATAAGTATAGTATAGGATGATAATTAGTATAGGATGATAAGGAGATGGTGCACCTGGACCTCCTATTGCCATTCATATTGTATGCTTTTTTTGCTTTTTTTCCTCTTGAGTGGTATCCATGTTTGATTGGACCCATAGGAATGCTGTTCAGCCAAAGAAGCTCAACATTTTCTTTAAAGGTTAAAGAAACAACATTGTACCCACTGAGTGAAAATAACAAATGCTGAAAACAACAAGTCCTCCAAGGAGCAACAAGATATTTCTTCGTACGACCACCATCCCAACAGTTTCCAGCAAACACTAGTAAAATCCCAAACCTGTGTGTGGTTAAATATTTTCTAGAATCTTTCCCCCAATCAGTACGGTTCTAGAATATGTTCCTTTATTTACACGGTTCTACACTTTGTTCCATTAATCACACAGTTCTAGAATATTCTCCTCACTAACATTATTCAAAAAGGTTCTCCCCAATTCGTGCTGCTCTCAAATGATTCTATTCATATTGCTCTAGAATCCTCCAAATCATTTTACTCTAGAATCATTTGATCATACTGCTCTAGAATACTATATCATTTATACTTTCATTTGATTCTGACTTATGCTATATTCTATATTGTTCTTGTCTTTGTGTAGTCGTAGCATTAGCAATTTCCTCTGGGATCAATAAACTTTCCTCATTCTGATTCTGTAAAGTCATCCAAGTCGTACTGCTCAGCTCACCTGGTTCTTCTAGAACACTATAAGACATTAGAATGACGGTATTTGTTGGGTAATGTCTAAAGACAGACTCACAATCAACGCATGATCAGGTCCATTGAAAGGAGTCCCATAAAGTGCAAAGTAGGACAAAGTCTGACGTCTGTAACCTCATCAAAGCTCTACACTGGAATGTTATTCCAGCACGACACTGAATTCCTTTGTAACTCTGAGGAACCGTAGCCACAGCTATGCTAACTTGCTCCGTCCCCACAGGGCACAATGTGTCTGTACTCGCCGCCTCTGCGTGGAATATGATAATCATAGGGTTTAAAACAATGAGGGAATATATCATACAGTCAGCGCCCATAACTCAAGTTAATACAGCTGCCCTACCGTAAGTGCTTAATAGATTGGAAACAGCCGCCAGCTAAAGTGGGACACAGTAAATCAAAACAAAAGCAGTGGCAGGTGTCACAGCGAGATGGTGTCAGATACTCCAGCTGAGAGACTCTCACTCGTACGTCCCGATCACGGCCATGCCTTTTGGCTTTGCATGAACCAGAGGGAGGCTTCCCAAAATGCGCCACTCCACACAGCACACTTGTACTGTATTATTTGTAGTTAAAAGCTTCTTATCCATCACTGACTCAAAATAAGTCACATCAATTTTATTTTAAAGGACTCCACACCAAAGACGTTAGAACAATGCCTAGACATTTTATCTCCCCACACTATTAAAAAGTGCTGGATGGGCAAGCTCATTGACTGGTCTGGAAAACGGCATGTTTGATATGCTACATTGTTTAATGTGCTACTTGTTGCATTTTAAAGGATAATTTTGGCGCTCAGACCTTTCAGACATTTGGATCAGTTTTGGGCTAAGCGAGATTCAACAGCAGACTGGAATAAAAATGATTTCTTAAAATGATACACTATATGGTCAAAAGTATTGGGTCACACGTGTTTTCCAGGGTTTGAACTAGGCCCACATACTTCCACCCGTTCACCTCGCCGCGGTGTCCCAATACTTTTGTCCCGCGACCTTCCGAGTTGCATATCCTGGCCGGGAAAGTACTCCGACACTTCAAACTTCAGTAGATCTCCAGGAGACCTTTCCAACAAGCCCTCATTTGTATATTTAGCCTGAGTACATCAGGTTTTATTCTCTGAAAACCAGGTTTCCCAATACCTTTGTCATGCAACCTTCCAAGTTGCATATCTCGGCAGGGAATTTAAATTAAAAGACGGGTTTGCCTTGAAAAGAGGTGAATATGGGTTTACCTTTACATTTTCTTTAAAGGTAATGCATTAAACTGAGTTTAAAAATGAAATTAAAGTGTTCTGGGAGCATGTTCTGGTGGCATATTTACGATTTACACTATAAAAATAGGCATTTTTTTTTTTACCAAAACACAACAACGCGTTTTTTTTCCACTATACGTGGGTGCTCTTGGAACGTAACCCCCATGAAAAGCGAGGGATTACTGTATATCTTAATTCTACAGCAGACCAAGACATTTTAGACAACGCTATGCTACCAACTTTGTGGACACAGTTTTGGGAAAAACCTTTTCTATTCCAGCATGACTGTGTCCCAGTACACAAAGCAGCACCATAAAGACACGGCTGGAGGAGTTCAGTGTGGAAGAACTTGACTGGTCCACAGAGCCCTGATCTCAACCCCATCCAACACCTTTGGGATGAACTGGAACAGAGATTGCGAGACAGACCTTCTCATCCAACATCAGTACCTGACCTCATAAATGCTCTACAGAATGAATGGACACAAATTCTTGCGGAAAGCCTTCCAAGAAAAGTGCAAGCTGTTATAGGGGTGGACCAACTCCATTTTAAAGTTTATGTATTTGGATGGGATAGTTGTAATAGTTGGGATATTTCTTAAAAGGGCAGAGTGCTCCTAAACCTTTGAAAAGCTGTGTGCACTGAAGAGAGTGAGGACAGATAATGTATAAATTGTCATTACCATAAGAAATCGAAAGGCATCAGTGACTGTGGCTTGGGTGCTCAAATCCTCAGTCCAGCAGAGTCACGCTGACGTCTGAAAATGATTTTTTTTCAGTCCATTTGAAGTGTGTTAGCTGGCCAGTGTCACGTCCTGCTAATGTCTGCCCACAGGCCAGTAAAATGCACGTTCACACTTCATCTGTTTCACTAGAAGCAAAACCACAGTCTCCCTGTCTCCACTGCTGGATGGTGCTGGGTCCTCACAAAGGAGCGTGAGTGTGTGTGTGTGTGTGAGAGAGAGAGAGAGAGAGAGAGAGAGAGAGAGAGAGAGAGAGAGAAAGTAGATACTAGAGCCCAGTCGATATATCAGTCAGCTGATACTACACTATATGGACAAAAGTATTGGGACACCTGACCCTTACACCAACAGAGACTTTAATGACATTGCATTCAATGACAATGTATAGACTTTAATATGGCATTTCTCCTCCTTTGCAGCCAGAACAGCTTCCACTAATCTTGGAAAGCTTTCCACAAGATTTTGGTTGAGATCAGGGTTCTGCGCAGGCCAGTCAAGTTCCTCCACACCGATCTTGTCCAGCCATGTCTTTATGGGACTTGCTTTGTGCACTGGGACACAAAGTTGGAAACATGGTGTTGCGCAGAATGTATGTTGAAGTATTAAGACTGTCCTTCGCTGGAAGTAAGGGGCCTAGCCCAAAACCTGAAAAACTATAAAACGTATCTTCCCTGGATTTATCAGTACCAGTGAAAACCCCACCAATGAACCACATATATTATATGATATGAGTTTTAATTCATCTAAAAGCTCTTGTGTGAATACAAGGGCAAATACTAACAGAAAATACCTGCCCACGTTTACTAATGATACTGACTGAACAGAAAAACTGGGATACAAAACATCATAGTGGCTTAAATGACAAAAATATGTCACGCAGCCACAATGATATCATGCTATATCATGCCATTTCTGTGTCAACATCACAACCAAAAATAAAGAAAAAGACAAAATAGTTATTTATCTGAAACATGCAAATGACACCCCAATTGTGGAATTACTTAAATACCAAAAGTTAATATATAACCTCTAAGAATGTCAGGAAGGTCCCTGCACTAAAGTACTGATTATTTAACTGTTGTGTGTTTCTGCTGAGCTACAACTATTGGAAAGTTTTAATGGCATTACTTAATTTCAAGGTTGGTAAGTATGGTCAAATTACTCAGGCCCTAGAGATAGGTGTGTGTTTATATTTGTGTAAATGAATCTGAAACACAAATCTGTGATGAAAAGAGGAGTGGACTGAAGTGAAAGCAACAACAGAAACCTTTCAGCACTTGTTTAATTAGATAGCACCTAGACAACAATGGCAGCCACTGTACGGCTGAGAAAGAGTGTCTGTGTCGCTTGAAGAATCCCGTCAAAACGCTGATAAAGAACAGCTGCATCACTGCATTCACGCACAGACAGTGAAAACTGCACCTGCCTATAATATGACTACATTAGACTGGATTAGACCTTCCTTTTCCTTCCAATACAGACCATGTTCTCAGTTCCAGCTGAGCATCAGGCAATCATTTCTGACAGAGGCGAGAGAAATTTTTCATATTGTCATACTTTAATGAGAAAATCTCATATTTACCAAAGGAAAACTTTATAGGAGGAGGAAAAAATGTTCTTAACCTTGAGATTGTATTCCAAGTACCTTTCTGCTGCTCCATTCATCATGAAAGGCTTCTGTTGGTCTGTTGGTTCTACTCTGTCCTATTACACAAAGTCAAGCAGCGTTGGTCCTTTCCAGTGGTGCAGAACCACAAAAACTGAATAAAAAATGGAATAATGAGGTTTTGATATGACAGTGACAATATTTGTTTTGGAAGCCACATGCTGCATTCAAGTGAACGTGTGCTTTCCGTCTCGCTTTCCCCCCCGAGTTTATTAGGCCACATTTTCCACATACTGCCTTGCCCTCAGACGGGCCACTTCCTCTGAGGGTTTTCAGTCGTTGAGCACAGTGTTCCCAAACACACACCAAAATACTATATAAAAATTATACAAGCCAAATATCCCAGCTGTCTTCCGGCACACTGGGTTTTTGCAGTCCACTTCAGTTAGGTTCTTTCCTATCAGCCTTATAAAAAGCCTTCTAAGATCAGGCTGCCACTGCTGTGTGAATGCCACTGACTTTATAGCTTTCAGCTCTATTAACAGTCTAAGCCTGAGCTTCCCAGTTCTAGAGTACTGCTGAACTAGCTCATCAGCTGATGGGCAAACACATGGGTGTTTTGATGAGTCAAGAAATATGTGTGAAAAAACTGGAAAAGTTCAATATTTGATACATAAGCCAATCAAAATAAAATCATGCATGCAGACTCACGTTCGAGTGACACTCATTTAATGAACACTGGCAATGAACAGCGAAAACAATGTATAACATGTAGCTGTGGTCAAATTTTCTGCAATGTGAATCAAACGATTATATATATAATTATATTTTTGAACAATGAACATATAATTTCTACAGATTTATATACATTTACACATTCCAGTCTGAACATATGATTGGGCAGAATAAGTGAAAAAGCTTTCCTGTCATGATCAAAGCCAACCACAAGAGGGCAGTGCTGTCCCACATTACATGTCCTTTAAGCTCAGCAGACACTGAGCTGTGTCCAGTAATCTGCACTAGGGCCAGGAGAAGCTCAGGTCAGTCAGGCTTGTGGTTATACAAACTCAAAGGGCTGCGTGTTGCTTAGCAAATGCAGAGTAAGTAGACATACATTCATTTTGAGTCTTACTCTCACTCTGTTGTTGTTACACACACACCCACACGCATGCACACTCATGGACTGCATTAAGTGAGCCAAATTTACATGGATACACTGCATTTGGTCAGAGAGTCAGAGAGCAGATTGAGTGAGCAGGGGGCAGCTGGTGGAGACGCAGTTAAATTAAACATCTTATTGAGTTTCTGAGCATTTCTTACAGCAGCTTCACTTCAGCAGCCGCACTGACATACACAGTGTGTGAGTATGTGTGTATTTGTGTGTGTGTGTGTGTGTGCATGAAGGGTGGCAATATGCCCACCTGAACCACAGCTTTCAGTGAAGTGTGTGTGTGTGTGTGTGTGTGGCTGGTAGGAAACGGTGAACAGTGATGTGCACAGATGGTTGCTTGCTCACACAGCTCCCAGTGTGTGTATGTGAAGCTGAGCACAGAGCGAGTGAAAACACTTAATGTGTCAATCACCAGGCCCACAGGCCGCTCCCCAGCCTACCCTGACACTCCTCCAGTGCCGAGGGGCACAACACGGCCCCCCTAAACATCTCTCCACCAAAGTCTCTCTCCTCCAGCCAGACACTGATCAGCGCAGCCAGCAATCTGCATGCATTAAGTACCACAACAATAAACAAACACCAGCATTCACATTAACATTACAGCCTCTCATTAACACGCTGCACACTGGCCTTTATTCTGTAAAGCGCGTTAGTAACAGTGGATTAGACCGTCTGCACAGTCCTTTTGGCCAGTTTCATTCATTTTACGCTACAAAGTAAGTGAATGCAGTCATCCTAAATTCTGAATGTCATCTAGGTGTGGGCAGCTGGTGGCCAAGCAGTTGCTCCTGCAATCAAAAGGTTCCGGGTTTGAATACCAGGACTGCCAGTGGCACCTCTAAGGGTGCCCTTGAGGTACCCTATCACCACACACTGCACCCCGAGCGCCATTATCGGTAGCTTCACTTAGGTGAATGGGATAAATGCAGTGGAACCAAGGAATTTGCTTCGGAATCCGTATAATATATAACATTTTCTGCATGAAAGTCTAAGCATGAATCTGAAAAAACTGAATTATTCATATTACATTCTTAGCAAAAATGACAGAAAAAAGTTGACCTTGTTTTGGTGCTATTTAGTACCATTTTTGGAAAGCTTCTTTAAGGAGTCAAGCAAGCTTTCACAGAGCTGATCCTCAGCTTTCATTTACAGCATTTAGCAGATGCTTTAATCCAGAGTGAATTCCATTCCCTAACTACAGGGGACAGTCTCCCTGGAGCAAGTTGGGTTAAGGGTCTTGCTGAGGAACCCAGTGGTGGAATCCTGAAGGTAGGATTCGAACCCATGACCTCTTGGTCTAGAGACACGTATCCTACCCACTAGGCCACCACCCCCCACACCTTGTGTTGTTTGCCAGAATTGGCACCACTGGGTCATTCCTGCAAACAAATCGGTTAATCAGCAATGTTCATCCTCATGATCTAAAAACAGACAAATTATATGTGTGGGGAAAGTAAAGAGGCCCTTATAGTCACATGTGAACACAGCACAGCACAGCACACAGTGTGAACAATGTGAAATTATTCTCTGCATTTAACCCATTCACCAAGTGAAGCAGGGGGCAGCCAGGAACGCAGTGCCTGGGGAGCCATGTGAGGGGACGGTACCTTACTCAGGGGTACCGCAGTGGTGCCACTGGCAGTCCTGGGTTTCAAACCCACAACCTTCGGATCACAGAGGAAACTCCTTAACCACTATGTCACCAGCTACCCCAGGTGTGTTTGATGTTAATTGCTTACTTTTTATTTTATGAGTAGTTGTACTCTATGTGTATTATTGTGGCTTCACTGGTTATCCATGTACTGCTGTTTTGGAACTGCAGTCACAAGACTCGACGTGAGGCTTGTTTGTCCTAACCTGGGACCTGTTTCCGGACTTCAAAACTTGAGACTTCTTGCTACTTTTGCCTCTGCAACTTGTTCTCAAATGAACCGCTGACTGTGCACAGTGCATTTGAGCAGTTGAGCATTTAATTCATGCAAATCTATTGTTTAGATTTGGCTCATTGGATTATAACACTGCTCACTTGGTGATATTTCGTGAGTCCTCATGAAAAAAATGGATTATTTGTGATAAGCCTTCACCCTTAAATGGAGACAAATGACTGTGATTCATTTTACAAAAACCTGAACTAATGAAAAAAGGCCTGATTGGGGCCTGAGAGGGAGAGAGAGAGAGAGAGAGAGAGAGAGAGAGAGAGAGAGAGAAGAAA